>NWSH02000556.1:1396242-1416828 GCA_002382865.2 Heliothis virescens
TAGTAAGAATCTTTAGTTGTGACCAAGTCTATGACCTGTGCACACGCAAAATTATTACAAATTATTGTGGGTTTTATTTGGTTAATAAAATACAAAAATGCCATCATGCGCGTTGAAATGGTGTGGGAAACATTCCAGGACATCTAGTTACAAAAAGTGTGGCATAACTTTTCATAGATAAGTAAACAATACCAAAATTTGCGTTTGATTTAATTAGATTACGAAATTCCCCAGGGGTCTATTTAAAATGGTGGTTGGTGAACCGCGCGCCCGCTCGTTGATGTCTTTTGGGAAAGTCCCTTTCTTTCATTAAGAAATTGTAATGCGTTTATCTCTTTCTTGCCCTTTGTATTCCTATCGAAGAAATTTGTGCTGCTATCTTTATGGATGAAGTCGATATCGACAATTATAAATATGAAATAGAATCAACAAATCATTTGATTGAATTGGCGAGATGCATCATTCAGAAATATGTAGACGCTCGATTTTCATCATTTACAAAAAACGATCAGAACCCTTAAACACTACGAAAAACGTATACCAAATTAATCCATTTTAAAAATTAATAATTTTCTTATACAGTTGTATTTTTTTAATAGATTAATTTTGATTAAATATTCGTATAAGATTTTTATTGAATATTTTTTTTACAATGAAATCCATTTTATCGATATCGATTTTTATTTTATCCAAGGACAGCCATCCCTTACCAGGTACACTCATGCAACGCGACCTTGAACTGACCAATAGCAGCCGCGAATTTTGCCTCGTCCCCCGGCCCGCAGTGGTGAATCGTGTACTGAGAAGAAATTGCCGAATACGCTCTCTAGTGGCTTATTACTTTATGGTACGTATTTACCTGTTTGGTACCTACACATCTTTGTTCTGGAATAGAGCCTGATAAAGGACCCATGTGCGGGAACAAGTTCCCGCACATGGGTCCTTAAAAGAATAGTCCGTCCACATAAATCGCGCCATCTTTAGTCTGTATAGTCTTCAAGATGAAGAGCTCGTGGCTAAGTCAAAGCCACGCGGATCGATCGATCATAAAGTTAAGCAACGCTTGGCGCGGTCGGTCCGTGGATGGGTGAGCCGATGCCTGTGGTCATTCAACGAAGTTCTTCGTGGTTTTCGGAAGTGCTACGGATGAAACGTGGGTCCCAGCTGTGCATTTGAAACTCTTTGGCAGTCGTTTACGGGTAGTCAAAAGCCAGAAAGTCTACAACCAGTCTTACCAAAGGGTGCCACGTTGCCGGTAACTGGGTTGTGGAGGTCAGATAGGCAGTCGCTCCATGTAAAACACTGATTCTCAGCTGCATCCGGCTAGACTGGAAGCCGACCCCAACGTAGTTTGCGAAAAGGCTAAGCAGATGAGTCTTCAAAATAACATTAATATGATCTAAAGTAACTTAATCTGCCATTAAAGCAAAAACTTTTTGGTAATTATATAACCAGTGTTTCAAGTATTAATTAATGTCTTAGAATAATCTGGTATTTAAGTTATTATGATTAGCGATGCGAAATCTTCATTCAAGATTTTTAAATGTCAGGGACAGCTAACGACTCACAGACTGAAGTGTTATCTATTATGTACCTATCTAATTTTTTTTATTGATAACTCACATTAATTTGCTACATTATACGTAGGTATTATTTTTCTATACTAGTATTTAAAACATGAAATCTTTTAAGTTAAAAAGCAACAGTGTAGGGTACAGCCGACAGCACATCAAGTTACCACAATCTGTCAAATTTCTGCAATAGATTTTCAACCTTATCACAATGGAAGTAGGTTAATGTTTGACTGGTAAAATTTGACAGATTCGTAAACGTTGACCGGCTGTCGTCTGTACATTGATAATTTGACGTGGAAAATCCATAGTAAACAGTTGTTTTAAGAAAACTATTATAATATTACCAATGAACTTAGGCCTTTGGTAGATAAGAACTTTCTACATGGATAAACGCAATATTTCCCTAGCTTATGTTCGCCAAAGTTAATCTCGCCAAATTACTTCCTGAGTTTCAATTCAGTGTGTACAAATGCTTTCACTTCAATCTTTTTACTAATTAGTCCAAAAATAACGTTCTAAAAATGTTTTTTTTCTCAAACTCAGTCACATACTTAACAGTTAATTATCTACTTATAAACAAACAGAATCTCACTTACAATAAGGAGGGTAAACTTCAAACAAGTTTAACTACAAAAACCTGCGGGATAAACAAACTTACAACTATTTTAACGCCTCCATAACCGAGTTTAAACAGTCATCAAAGGAAGTTAACTGTTTATAGTTAAAAGTTATTTTTGGGTTTGGACAGTGGGCCCTTTCGGTAATGGGCTGGACAAAAAAGTTAAATAAATTGTGAATTAATTTTATTCGAGTGTAAATTGTTTTGTTTATGCACAAATTGTATAACCAATTATTTTTGAAGGTCAGCTTTAATATAAATATTTACATTATGATTTTTATAAATGGGAACTTATGTACCATAGATCTTTAAAAAATACATTAAAGTTATGTATGTAAGTAAATAATTAACTATCATCATACAATTCAAAATAATTATATACGTACATTATTTACAATTCTTTTAAAATGTTAATTACCTCTATTTAAAACAATAGGTATTTAAATAACAATTAGCTGTTTTGACGACATGCTATTCCATTCAAAACAAGTTAATTAAATAAATTCACTTTCTATGAGAACTGTTACAATATGGCTACTGCCAAATGAAATTGTTTCATTGTTTTACAGAGATAGTGCTTACAAATAAACAAAAACATTTACACTATTGTTTTTTTTATTCCCAGGCTCCATTTTTTACAAGAGAGGATACTTTCTTGGCACCCATCTACCTAGCCTTTTCCCAACTACGTTGGGGTCGGCTTCCAGTACAACTGGGTGCAGCTGAAAACCAGTGTTTTACAGGGAGCGACTGCCTGTCTGACCTTTACAACCCTGTTACCCGGGCAACCCGATACCCATTGGTAACGCTGGTTTTGAGACTTTCTGGCTTCTGACTACCCGTAACGTCTGCCAAAGGTGGTCAAATGACAGCCGGGACCCACCAGATTATCGTGCCTTCCGAAACGCGGAAGAACTCGTTATGACAAGATGGTCACCCATCCACGGAACGGCCGTGCCAAGAGTGGCTTAACTTTATGATTGAATGATTCGCGCAACTTTGACTTATTCGTGAGCTAGGCACACATTTGAATAAATGTAAAGCATTTCTTAACATACCCAGTTTCTTGGTACTTACTTAGTTCAGGAGTGGCGTCTCAATACACACACAAACTCACAAATGCTCTTTGATGCCCCTTTGATATTTTATACTCCGCTAAACACATAGCTTTGAAATAGTTTGAAGTTTCTCAGAAAAGTATAATATACTTAATAGAAAATAAGGTTATGTAGTTAAAAATAAACCAGCTGGTAAGAAACTGAGTAGTGTATAAGATTTGTAAGTTTAATTAAGTGAACTCATTTGTGATTCTTTTTTACTTCTATCAATCTAGAATTATAATTGTTTTGCTAAATTTATTTCTGAACCCAGAATCATATTTTGTTTCTAAGAGAATTTTCGTATTTTTAGATTAACTAAGAACAGTCTGTACCAGACACATATGAAATAAAAGGTAGCATTTTCCGTGTTCCTGCAGTTTTCTCAGCCTACTGCTACGTGCCCCTGCTTACAGAAACTAGTCGTGTACTCATTATCAAGTGTGCGACCGATGCCAACACGGAATGAGATGGAGTGGCCCATTTAACGGGAAATGTACGTGGAAACTAAGGAACTAACTTGTATGTATACCTGTATGTTTGTAGACAGACTACATAAAGATATTATTTAGGTATTTCAGTCAAAAAATATTATGCAATAGCAGTTGTAGAAGCATTTTAACTACGTCGTGCAAATAATCATAAAATTATTTATAGTAAAGTGTCCTACTTAGGTGCGAAGGTTATTCATATTTTAAAGCATGATGAATGAAATGACCCTACAAACACCATTACATTTATTAAAGTTCCATCAACAAACAGCATCATCATTGAATAAGCAAAACATTCTGGGTCTAGGCAAGTTTTTCTCTTCAACAAACCCTTAGCTACATTCTAACCCTTCTTGGCAGTTGGGTAAAAAGGAAAACTCAAGAAGTCCTCAACCAGTAGTAATTTATTTTTACTCCACAAAAGAATGCTCTACTCAGTCTTTATTCACACGCAGTTGTTTATACTTGCATAAACACACAACGTTGCACCACTTAAAGGGAATAAGATATTTCTAACCACTGAACAGTGCATATGAGGTCAACTTCGACCATCTAAATGCGAATACACGTCTATTGATATGTTAATAACTAACCGAGAAATGTAGGACCGACCCACTATTATTGTCTTTACGAACAAACCTACTGTAATGCTAATTTCGTCCTAGATAAACACTATTTCAGTCGACGTGAGCCATTCCGTCATTTTTCGTTATTGTAGTTGAGATTTGTCATTATTTTTGTCCAGGTTTGTTACGATTTTGGCCCACTGTGCATAGTTATGGGAAATTGTGTTTTTGTTTTAGTAGTTCAGCGAATTTCACTTTTTGATGGTAATTCGTGTTTTACTAGTTTGTGGTTTACTGTTTTTGTAGTTTATTGTACGAACTGGTTTAAGTAAACTACTTTTGTTTGTAGGTTTATATTCTTCTTTATTTTTTGTGTTTTTTTTTTCAGATTCTTCCCTTTCAACATGATTTTCTTTTCGTTTCATCTCCTGTGTTTATTAAATTCATTCCAAATACACGTCCGTCATCTAAACCTTCACTCCCATTTTACTCATAATATTCTTAACGAAATCCATCCATCTTTTTTCGGGTGTTCCCTTTTCCTACATGTTTTTCCAAATACATGGTATAATATTATTTAGTCAAAAATAAACTTATTTTTTAACCGTCTTTCCAAAAAAGAGGTTCTTAATTAGACCTCGTATATATTTTTCATATCTATTATTTTCAGAAACACAAACGCTTTCTACCCAAGCTGTGACATTCGCTTTAACGACCAGTGTTACAAAATGTCGAGATTCTGGACAAAAATGTTCGAATAATGGCCCGTTAGAAATAATAACCAACAATAGTAGGTATTTAATATTCCGGACAGACGGTCACATTGAATATTCTTTACCTTCCTTTTATGTCTCAAGGAAATTGTAAAATCGTTTTTTGGCGACCAAATCGTTGCCCTTGGGTAAAGGCTAATTGTGAGGACGACGAAAAGGACAATTTGATCCTATTGTGTTGAATTTTTTACTCCATCATAAAAAAATGTTGTCAGTCAGTCTGTCTGTAATGCATTTTATATTTTTCTTTTAGTTTTTTATTTATAAGGTCCGCCTTTTTAGTAATATTTCGTAAATATTACTTGAAAGACGACATAAAAAGAAAAACATTACGTTGTATTCCTTTGTTTTAATGATAATATAAAGTGGAAGAAAGAAAAGACCAATAATTACGTAATTTAAATGCAAATCTGATACATTATTTGACATTCAAGGCGGAAAAATGGCAATCCGAATTGATTCGATTACCATTAAAATTACATTATTATATGTTCCTTTCCTAATGGCTTTCTTTTTTATGAATATACTTCACATCAAGTAAGTAACGATAGGTCACGTAAAACGTTGAGATTATTTTCCTAGTATAAATAGCAATTATAAAAGTATCCTAAGTAAATATCTGAATTTAGAAAATATATATTTTTTTTAACTTAAAAAAACATGATATATTACGGCAACATAAAATTATCAACTAAATATATTTTCTCTGAAGACAATTTCCTCTAAAACCTAAACAACAATCGTTATCCAAAAAACTTATACAGAAACCAAAAAGTTCGAATAAAAATCTCCTTATCACGCAATAAAAGAAACAGATTTTCCTCAATAAAGTACCTAGTCCAATCAATAAGGAGGCGATAGGAAAAAAAGTAATTACCATCAGACCCGCGATAAAACCTCCTTGGATAACGGTCCTTTTGAAACCTTTCCTAAGTCCCTATTGTTTCAAATCCCCAACGGTCTGGCCAAAACATTCTTACAATGACTGAGTCGTTTGGGACGCAGACAATAGGCACAAATTGTTGCGTTTTAGACGAATTTTCGACGTTTCTGAATATCTGGGGAAAAATTGTGGACTATTTTCGTTGTTTTCCCTGCATGATATTATTTGGGTGCGAGTATAAGGAAAAGGGTAACGGCATTCACTTATGTGTGGTTTAGGCAGTACGTGTTGTTTTGTTTAATACTTACTTCCTTAATCAGTTTGATAAGACATTGAGCCCGGAATCACTCGATACTACAAACATTGTTCTTTGTACCTTTAATTTTGTGAATGCAGAAAACGTTCCTTTCCTGACTTGTCAATTAAAATAATTTATATTTGCAAATTAATTCTAAAACTTTAATTGGGATGATAGCCAATTCTACAGTATCAACCTTCTTTTCCAAACAAAATAAACTTGCAATTTATCCCGAAACCTATAAATACGGCAGACGCTATTAAACCCTCAACCGACTCAATTTCCGTCCATTCTGACCTCGGTAAACACTATTAGCCATCCAAAAGAGGTCTTAAACCAGTCTATGAATAAATTTCTTCACATCATTATCGAGTAACAAAAATCCTAGAAAAATTTATTCAGTATCCGTCCATTGAGTTCATTCATCATGTTCGAACGTGGAGTGAATGTGTTATTCAAATTTGGAACGGGTGCTGGCAATTTGGTCTGATTTGAGTTTTTAGACTTCGTGAATATTTTTCACGTTCTTCGTGTTTATCTGGTTATGTGAAACAGGCTCAAATGATTTTAAAGCTTAAAACAGGTATTTGTTATCAGAATTATTGAAATCTCAGGAGCAATACAACTCTTTTCGTGTAGACAAAGACGTGTCTCGCATTTCTCGTCTGCATCGACGACAGAAAAACATAAAACTACGAAATTTTGCGAAAGAAGCCTTAAAATCTTTCATAGAACTTCTTACAATTCAATAATATCTTGAAGATTTCTCCCTATTGGCTTTTACGACTGGCGTATTTTCTATCACGGCAGTAAAAGACCTGATTGTATCGGAATGGCAGACTCGCACTACTTTCGGCTTCGTCCGGGGAGATGCGGAAGCCGACTATAAAACACGAGGCGTTTCCTGCGTTTACGAGCCTTCCGAAAGCTTGCCTTGTGTTAAGTAAGGCAACGTAACTAAGTATTGTGAGGATTTTTTTCATACTTTATAGGGAAACTAGCTGTTTTCCATGTTTTTTCTCCACTGTCCCTAACTCAGTTAAAATATGGCCTATGTCACGCGGGGATAGGCTTCCCAACAGTGAAAGATTTTTTTCCAATCGATTATGTTGTTTTGGAGCCTTAAAAAGACAAACAAAAAATATTTCCTCTTCATAATATTAATTTAGATAACATTAACTATTAAATACGCATACTTAATCAGATTTATGAATTCAAAAAATTAATTAAAAAGGACATTTTAAAAATTGATAATATTTTATCCAAAAAGTAAACCTTTGACCCACGGTGCGACTCAAACGACCAAAAACCGTTTACCTACTTAATATTCTCAAGTCAAATTTTCCAAACAATATTAAACTTGTTTTTGATAACGAAGTCAAACAGAATAAATTAATTACTTTGTAAGTACTGTTTATTAACTGTTACTAATATACGGAGTTATTAATGACAGTAATAGAACGAACATTTATAATTAAATGGTGCTGGGATTAGGCTTGCTGCACAGAATGTTAACTAAATAGTGTTGATTTTTCAAAAACACTATGTACCTATTAAGTATTTTGTACTGCGCAAAAGTTTCTCAAAGTAACCTTGCTGACATAGTTCTAATGAACTGCTTACTTAGTGCTAGTGGCATTAATATATTTTTTCAACATATCTACCGACTTCCCAAAAAAATCTGTTTTCTAGCTATCACGGTTTACGAGATACAGCCCGCAGATAGACAGACAGACCGACAGACTGACAGCGGAGGCGGAGGGTCCCTTTTTACACTTTGGGTACGGAACCCTAAAAAAGGTAATCAATTAGATCCTTTATACGAGAAGGAACAAATAAAGCTTTTGACATGGCTCTAGAAGTCGGTGGCAAAATAATCACAGTAGTAAGTACTGACCTGCAAACTTCTAAGCCAATACAAAAGTTGTATATTTTCCCTTTTCAGTGTTTTGGAAGTCGGGTTTATTAAAGTCTACGTTACAGAAATACTCGTATAGATAAAGAAAATATTCTACGTATTCTTCCCTCAGATATTTGAAATATGAGAATTAGATCATTGGGAGTCCATGAAAGTTCGTGGAGTAGTTTTAGCGTGATTGTGATCCCATTTGGGGATCGTTTTAGTGTCCCCACTTCATTTTATGATCGTTTCTGGGGTGGGTTGGAATGTTACTTGATGGTATAGGGAATGGCTCTGTAAAAACTTACTACGTAGGTATAGGGATGCATAGCTGTTTATGAGCTTAGTGTATAAAACACTAGCCGTTTTCCCGCGGTTTCACTCGCATCCCGTGGGAATTACTGCCCGTACCCGGATAAAATATAGCCTATGTCACTCGTGGATAATGTAGCTTTCGAATGGTGAAAGAATTTTTAAAATCGGTCCAGTAGTTTTTGAGCCTATTCATTACAACCAAACAAACAAACAAAGTTTTCCTCTTTATAATATTGTAGTATAGATGATGATGGTAGAAATTTTGTTAGTCCCTTGAGAATTTTGTCTTTAACTACTAATGCTCAGTTCCTGTAAACAAGTAACGATTGTTTTTGCTTACGGACGGTAAAATTTGACATTTATAAAAATAAGGGATGCCCATAAATTATATTTTCACAGAAGAGACCGCGGAATATGTATAAAGTACCTATTTATTTATAAAATAAACCATTCGAATTTTGTCACAAATTCCCATATCAATATGGAATCGAATCAGAGATGTCAAAACGAGAGCATTCCAATGCAATTGAAACAAAAACATTGAATACCAATATTGCCACTCAATGAATCAAACAAAAATAACCGTCAAACTAACTTCTAAATTCCTAACGCCTAACAGGGTGAGCTACCCAAAAATCGGTATCGAAAACGCAGCAAAAACAATTCTCCCGTCACAACGAGCCCGCGGCCCAATCGAGCGGATATAGTTTATAGCCGACATTTGGTGCGTTCACCTCATTCGGTAACGCAGACGCCATTGCGAAATCACTGCTACGCTTCTTTCAGTAAACTAGCAGATTTAGTGGGTAATGATATGTACTGAATAGTGTAAATGTCTCCTTTTTCTAGGTTAAATAAGTATTGGAAATGGACCGGTGTTGTTTATCGCGAATTTAGTGCTGTCAAAGTCGGTTGGAATAGATACTTCGTAGCGGTATTTTTAAAATTAAAACATGCGTGAAGTAGGGCAATCTTATGTTATATAGTTTAAGTATTATAAAATTAAATAACGTCCTTACTAATATTATAAACTAGCTTCTGCCAGTGGTTTCACCCGCTTTCCCGTGGGAACTGCGCGCACCCGGATAAAAAGTTGCCTATAACCTTCCTCGATAAATGGGCTATCTAACACTGAAAGAATTTTTCAAATCGGACCCGTAGTTTCTGAGATTAGCGCGTTCAAACAAACAAACAAACTCTTCAGCTTTATAATATTAGTATAGATGAGAAAGTTTGTATGTATGAATGTTTAGTTTGCTTTCACACTACTAAAAACTACCCAATGGTTTTTATGAAACTTGGACGTAATATGACTTACACACAAAAATAACATTAAGGGAAGTAGTAGCCCCAGGAAGCGAGTAAAACTGCTGACAGCTAATAATTATCTTATAACTTAAAGCTCGGACCAATTTTTGCCCCACATTTGGTCCCTAAAGCTTATATTACTATTTCATAACACTACTCAGAGTATAATTTCAATCTTCCGATAAAGATAGCTATCTCAAAAAGGAAACACGAATGGTTCTAGAGTGTTTCTCGAAAGTACTAATCGATATACCGGGTGCAGGAAGTCGGGAGTGCGATGTGTTCAATCTGCCGGCGAGACTGTAACTAAGGTCGTCTATGTATCAGACTAAAGGGCTTTTGTTCCCTAATACCCTTGTACTGGGATTTTAGTTTAAGTACCTATTAGTTAAGGACTGGGTTTAACTTATTTAGACATGGTGAATGAAACACTAAACTACGGTAACACTAAAATAATGGACACGTATTTTTCTTTTCTCTTACAAAGAAGTGACAATGAAGATACAACGTCACTTTTAGGTGCAGACGCCAGCACATCGACCTATCACAATCTGTCAAATTTCTTCAATACATTTTCAACCTAATTACAATAGTGGAAGGTTAATGTTCGATCGGTAAAATTTGACAGATTCGGGTAGGTTTACCAACTCTCCTGTACTTGTACTTAAGTATGATATCACATGCCCCCGCGGTTAATACATAAAATATAATACCGCTTTATAGGTATTTCAGTTTTTTTTTAGTAAAAAATACGTGTCCAGTATTTTTTGCTAATCAAAAGACGGACTAATTAAAATAACTATTTTTTAACCCTGTCATCACGCCTATTGTGCGATTTCTGATGATGAATATTGGCAAAATTATAGAAGCCGCACTTACAACTTCTTTTCAAGTTGAAAATGAGAGTCATCATGACATGCAGAATTAATAGAAGCAAGTATGTATGATTTAGCATAAATTGCAATGAAATAGAACTTAAAACCTGATCTTGAACTTAAAGTAATCCAATGTCCAAATATTCAAGTCATAATCACCACAATATAAAAGTGAAGGCCTAAGTTCAGCGAAAACATAAACGTTTTTTCTTAAAACAACCGTCTACTTAAAAAATCCTACATACGACAGTCGGTCAACCTACTTGAATCCGTAATTTTTTTCAACCGAACATTAACCTTTCACTGTTGTGATAGGTTGAAAATCTATTGCAGAAATTTTACAGATTTTGAGAGTTAGTTGGATGTAGGTACGTGAAAATTTATAGTAAACAGTTGTTTTAACAAAACTGACCGTTTATGTTGACGGTGAACTTGGCACCTAAAATGGCCGTTGCAGCGAAAATCAAAACAAAGGCATTTGCCCCAATCGCAACACTGGAGGGTCGTTGTCCAATTGTGTTATTATAACAATAACATCTAACAATATGGCTGTTATACGCTGAAACAAAACACATGTAATACTGTGACGTCATTTGTTATGACGCCTGAAACGTTTTGTAATAATATCTTTGGGTTAGCTGTGCAATAAGACTTTTGTTTTGTTTTTAGGGTTCCGTACCCAAAGGGTAAAACGGAATCCTATTACTAAGACTTCGTTGTCTGTCTGTCTGTTTGTCTCCGCGCTGTATCTCATAAGCCGTGATAGCTAGAGAGCTGAAATTTTCACAAATGATGTATTTCCGTTGCCGCTATAACAACAAATACAAAAAATTTTAAAAAGTTACATATTAAGGGGGGTCCCCATACAATAAATTATAAAGATAGTGCAATTTGAATACAACGCCATCTGTTACTTAAGCGAGGAATTACAAGAGTGTGGTACGGAACCCTTCGCGCGCGAGTCCAACTCGCACTTGGCCGGTTTTTATTTGATCGTATTGGAAAGGTGTTTTCTTACTGCGAATTTCTATAACCGATCATTGTTTTGCGATTGAAATTCGACATCATTTATAAGGAGCTAAAGTAAAAATTCGATCTCTAATTGCAAAACCACGGATAGTTCGTTTATAGAAATCCAACTTTAGTAGTGAATGTGTAGAATGATTTTTTCAGCCAAGTAACAATTAAACATCAAATAAACAAAACACTAATATCACCGTGCAATACGTAAACTAGTTTATTCACAGAATATTCAGTGCTAAACCATGTCAGAAAAATAGCATAACGTTCTTGAAGATTTAGAATCCCGTAAAGTATTGCAAGTCATTTAAATACTTCTTAAGTAAGTAAACTTCCGCAAGATCTCAGACACCGTAATCTCAATCCAAAATACATTATTCTCCACTTAAAGTACGCTAATCGTCGTGTAAATAAAAATGAGACAGCTTAAATAGACAACACAACACTCGAACATGTTTGAGCATCCGACTATGTCTGTAGAATTTATTACTTCTAAATCCAGTCGTCGCGTCGGACTGTACTGGCGGAATCCGTAAGTAGTCTTAGAGTTTTCTTTGTTGCCTAAAATAGAGTGTGTGGGCACGAAACTTTAAATACACTGCACTTAGTTGATGCATATGTTGATTTATGAGGAAGATTTTTTAAAGCTAGTTGTAGTTGTGAACGTTTTGTAAAGTGACAGCTTGGTTGATGGTTACGCATTTTTCTGTCTTGCAGTGTATAACACGTACGTATTAGATGCTACGTTTTTTTTACTCAGGTACTATAAATGCTTGTAATTAAATTGAAGGACCATTAATTAATCAACTTGTAGACCAACCCTCAGAACCCGCAAATGCAATAGAAGCACTACTGTTTTATTTATTAACATAAACTCTGACAGTATAAATGCATTCATAACCAACCAATAGAAAAGTAAGCAAAAAGGACCAAAAACTAATTCAAATATGTAAATCAGCTCAAAAGTATGCTCAGCTAAACCCTCCCCAGACCACAGATGAAACGAAAATAATATCCAGACAAACGGTGTTATTCTTCCATTTCCGACTATGGTAATGAAATCTCCCATTAATACAGAGACAGGGTACTAATAAGCGAAGAACTTGATCACAAATGGTGAAGTCTTGTTCAGTTGAAACAACTCTGTCTTCTAAATCCGGACTGATGGGGACGAAGTTGGCAGACGGGGGGTTAACCCCCCAGTTTTGAAGTATGCTTTCCTTCATTGGTGCTTTAAATAATTTTAAATATTTTCATTTTTGATTCGTAATTATGCGGATGAAAGGACCAATTGTTTTTTGAAGTGTAAGGTATGAATCCTAAGTATTTCTTGTTGGATTGACGACAACTTGAATCAGTTAATTTAGTTAGTATACGAAATGAGACAAGAGGTTTATAAATATTTCTTAACTAAACATTTAAGATGGCAATGTAGGTAGCTCCCTCGTCAAGAAATTAAATACATATTTACATATTTTTCACACGCAATCTCATGATCAGCCTGTAGGTATTGTGAATCCCAACAACTTCTGATGACTTCTACAAAAACAACTTAATAGAACCCTATTTTTTACATAAAAATAAAGCTTTAAAAAGCTCATTTCATGAAAAAGTAAACGTAGTCAGTTAAGCAATAACGTAGTTATCATTTCGCTCACGACTTCCATAAAATCCAAGATACGACGTCTGATGGATACGTTATGTCATTACGAGTCAAATGTTATCAAAAGGGAAGTCATTCAAAAACATATTGAAACTATTATTACATCATAAACTGTATGTACAAAATTATGTGTTTGTGTTTCTTTAAAACATAATTTTATGCACTTATTCAAATCGTTTTGGGGTCGGCGCAAAGTGCACTTCTTTCTTTAAAAACTAGTTTTTGTAAAATTTTACTATGAAACTCTTTAATATACTGACTGATTCCTGTAGGCATTAGACATTTGGATACTATGTTAATAATTCTAATTATTAAATGACTAAAAAATAAATTAAACTTGACTGTTTCCAGAAAAGTTTAAATTATGATCATAAAATAATTCAGGTAAATCAAAATTGAATATTTTCGATATATCACTACAACCCCTAACACTTCAAATATTTTTTCACATCAAAATTAAATAAGAAGAAGCAGAGCCACGGCTGTGCCCTAGTATAGTCGTAATTGATTAATTACCGGGTTATCAGTATTTCCTGTCAGTGTGACCTTAACTCCGGCCCTCTATGATAAGTTTCTAGTTTGATTGAATACTTTACTAAAAACTAATATTATTGTTAAAAGTAGAACATTTTATGTTTTTTCAAAGGCAAAGTAATAAAATAAATCATTGAATCGCATCTTACTTCAAATAAATATCCGAAATTGTACTCTGAAACTCACAGTTAGTTAACTAATAGCAATCATCTTAATATTGATAGTCAAATCTAACTAGTCTAGCGTAAATAAGACCACAAAAAAAAACTCGTGTCAGGAAAAAAACATCATAATCAACTGAAAGGCAGAAACAAGTTAAACAATCACAGTTAGGAAACTGTTACATGATTCTTTGGTTCTATGGCTTGTCTATCTAGGAGGTCCTCTAAATTGCACATGGAGTAACGATTGCAGCAACTGGCTTTTATAAAAGCTTTTATTCATATTGCACACACAGCAACTTTACTATAATAAACTTTACTAAAAAAAATACTATAGTAGCCTCTACTAAAGTTGCTCCGTGTACAAAGCACATCTACGATTGTTTGAAAGCTCAAAAAACGCAAAAAATACACATCCAAAAACAATTAAAACATCAACGATATACCAAAACTCTCCGTACACATCAAAGTCCATTACAACACAGGCCACCCATCTCAAATAAAACCTTGACACGTATCACTTGCCCCCACTAAATCTTACCCGACACCCACATAATTCAAAATGTCACCCATTTACTACCACTAATAAATAAATGGCGACATTACTCGTGAACTTGGGGTGTGGATGCATTTGAAGTTATTTTTGGTCCTTCTGTACGCGTATGCATGTACCCAAGGGTGCAATAAGTGTTATGGTATGTCCTATGTGAGCGGTTTGGATGCGAACGCGAAGCGACGCGAAAACAATAAACAGTCGATTTTTTTTTGGAGTTGTCTATGTGGCGCGGCGTACCTACATCCTTGAATTCGCTTGGGATCGCTTCGCATTTGCGTTGATTGCTTCTCAGGAATTATTGGTCCGAATCCACAGTAATAAACTATTCAATCATTAACTGACCACACATAAAACAACTATAGTACCTAATTTAAAAGAATGTCTGCACTACTAAATTTTCGACCACGATATGTTCGAAACCCAGCAAGCAGAAACTAAAAGCAACAAAATATTTTCTTGAACCTCGCCATTTCTGCTTTATCACAATACATATATTACATAATCCTTATCCTTATAATATAAATAGTGAAACTAAGGAAACTGGCCAAATGGTAGGGTGAAATCACCATTTATCATCCGGCCGCTAATTTTATGTTGCGTCATATTCTGGTGGGTAAATCTGTAATCTACCACGCTTCCACCTCCCGTTGCGTAACTACGGTAAGAGTTGCAACATTAAAGGTAAGGAACTAGCCTACTTTTGGGTCCATATTATATGCGAAAGCGGAGTTGTTAATAAGATAATTAAAAAACAATATTTTGTGGTGTTAAATAGTAAGTATCAAAAATAGGTGATTTCAGTTTGTTTAATGCTAAAGAAATGTCAATGATTAATTTAATTAATATAGGTCATATAGATATAATTGTGGAGATGCCTGAAGAGAATTGGCCTCATAGCAATAAAATCTCATGATACTATTATAGACAAGACGATTAGTCCTTATTAATATTTCATCAACTTCTTAAATTCAGCTTCATCGTGTAACTTGAACCTCAACCTTACTGCGCGTAATTCAAACTGGTGCGTTTCGTTGCGCACACGCCGCCCGGTAATTGGCTGGTCCACGCCTTTGATCTCGCCGCGCACGAATTAGCACTCTCGATTCGAAATCCGAATGATCGCGTTTCCGTTTCCGACGTCTTTTTGTTTTAAATACTTTGTGACGGTTTTTCTTGGTAAGTTGGGAGGTTAATGGCGCATTTACCCTAAAAATGGGACATAAAGTTGTTTAAGATGTGGTTTGGAATGTTTTATGAACATTTGGGTAATTAAAGAGTGTTTTAGTAGTTATTCTTAAGCGTTTAATAAAATGGCGCTTTGTGTTTAAACCAGAAAAGCGTATCTTACTTACTTCAAAATAACAGCCTTAGCAGACATACCGTAACATACTAGTTTTCATATTTTCCAAGAAATCGTTACATTTATTATAACTTCAAAGGGAAAACGGTTTCAATTTCAGACAGAAATTCAAAATTCCCGGAAAGAAAAAATATGTTTCGTAAGTCCTTTGAGTGAAATAAGAACATAGATAAACAAAAAATATTCTAGACTGATATTTACGGCCTGTTTCACAAGTTCCAAACAAAGCTCTAAATAGTTATCGTACAGATAGTAATGAGCTTTATTTTCCTTACATACATTTAACAAAACTTAATTTCTAAACATTATTTGTAGGGTTAGTGTTACTTAAACTTATTTTAAAATTATCTTATTCTAATTTGTAAGGACCGCTCTGGCGGTGAAAGCCTCCTCCCTTTCCTTCCATTTGGCTCTGTCTCTTGCTAGTCTGCTCCAGGTATTTCCCACCATAGCAACTATGTCATCACTCCTATCGTACAGATAGTGGTATACAAATGTTCTTAATCTGCCAGATAGCTATCTAGAACTCTATCTGGATTAATTAGAAAACATGCACCCATCGTGTACGTTTGTTCACTTGATTAAATAGATCCTAATTTCGGTCCCCTAAATGGCGTACCTACTATAAAAATCTAAAAATCTACGCTAAAAATATTCTATACCTACATAGATGCTTCCGATACGTTTTTCATTACGGACGACACCGCACGTCAATCGCAGGTTTGTTCCGTTTTGAACGTCAATAGCACACCCTCGTAAAGCTGATATGAATTTAAAAAAAAAACAGCATGCGTGTGAAAAATTCTGGTAAATCGAACGCGCTTTTGGGGGCAAGTGTCATTTGGTAAAATATTGATTTGTAATGTTTTATGATATTAATATCTATAAAGTCGGGAGGGGAAATTTGTTGACTGGGTCTATTAAAATTTAGATGTAAATCATTTTTGTGAAATAAAATGTTTTGTAATTTGAATATTGAAGAGATATTTTACATCAAATGACATTGCCCTCTGAAGTAAGCCATTTAACGCCTCGCACATGTACAATACTGTTTTCATATACTTCGATCATCGTTATGTCAATCGTTGCAAACTTCGGAGTAGCAATGTCATTTGAGAACTGTCAACCACACTTTCCCATGTTTGTTTTACCTCAAACGCACCCATATTTCCTTACGCAAGTATTTCATACACTTTTTTGATTGCGTACAAAGTTTACCAATTCATATCTGACATCGCCACCCTACAGTTTCAAATCCCATTTATTTATTCCCCCAATACAATAGCGAAATCAAAACCAACCTGATCGCGTTAGATTTGCATTGGCGCTCAATTTTTAAAAAAGTAACCTCTTTCCGTTAGCTGTCAGTGAGAAATGGCGGGCATTGCCTGATTGACGTGCCAGGAAAGGCGGGAAACGCTGGTGTTGCCCGAGCGAAAAATGGCGCGTCATGCTTGTGGCAACACTGGCGTCGGCGTCGTGTTTATCATATTTTTTCCTAATGTTTTAAACATTAATTCGTATGAATATGAAATGTGATGTGTGTTTCGGTTTGCGTGTAATTTTAGTGTTGTTTTCTTATCTTTTGGCTATTATTTTGACGGTGAATATGCTGTGACTCCCTAACAACAAATAAAGAGGATTTTGTAGTAGATTTGATAAGATTTTTTTTTACTTTTAAGAATGGCACTCTTAAAAAAAGTTTACCATTAATTACTGTTGATCTCTAATTTGATTTTAAGTTTCTTCCTCGTAATTTTAGTAGCCATAAAATCAAGCGAAACCCGTACTTTAATTTAGTATTCAAAGCATTGTGTTGGTCTCAAGCGGCGTGTTACAAAGCCTATTTGTAACGCTTACATACAGCCTTGTGTTCCCTTAAGGGATAGACTTGAACAATGTGGAATTATTAAGTATATTGTATTTGAAACCGTAGAACTAGCATTACAAGTTATACTGGGTTACTGGTACTCCAACATATACCTAGAAGGAACCAATAGAAGGGCACATTTACAAGTAACCCTGTATGAAGCTTTGTGGTACCTACTAAAATCATGCCCTAGTTACTTGGGCTTCATATAACATGATCATTATGATCCTAATGTTCTACACTCGAGCCCAGAAAATTTTGGGACATTTAAATAATTTATTTATATTTAAAAAGCTAATAAATATTTTTTTTTCTAGAGAATAAATGGAAAATATTTTTTTTGATTCAGGAAAATGTAATAAAAAAGAAAAAGCTTGGCAAATGGGATTGCTTACACAATACACTTGTGTCTATTGCTAGTTAATGTATTGCAATAGAGAATGCTGTATGACCTCTGCTAGGTTATGTTTGATTAATCTAATCGTGCGCACCGTTTGACATGTAATGTCATAATGACTACTATTTGTGGTACTAATCGTGCAATTACGGTTTTTAATGCTTATATGGTTTTTAACCGACTTCAACAAAAAGGAGGAGGTTCTCAATTCGGCCGGTATATTTTTTTTTTTTTTATGTATGTACACCGATTACTCCGAGGTTTCTGAACCGATTTACGTAATTCTTTTTTTGTTTGATACGGAATAGCTTCGAATTGGTCCCATAAAAATTTTATCCAGGTGGGCCCGTTAGTTTTCATTTTAGGAGCATTTTTCTAAAAAAATTACCTGTAAAATTTTACGTGGATGACTTGATAACAGGCCTCACCGGCCTGTTATCAAGTATCATTATATACATCCACGTAAAATTTTACATACTGATAAAAACGCAAGACTAAACTAAAAAGTATAAAATAAAAATAACTACGTTAAAAAAAACCGACTTCAAAACTAAAAAGTAAAAAATAAAAAGTTTATTAAAATAATAGGTTTGATGTCGGTGCCAAGTAAGTCAATATAATACTTACGTAGTAACTAGGCACCGACATCAAACCTATTATTTTAATAAACTTTTTTATTTTTTACTTTTCATTTGCCAACACTGCGGTGTTTTAATAAGCTAATGAATACTTCTATCCTTTTTTTTTATATCGATGGGAAATCATGAGTATGACCCCTCCTGCTGTGGGTGACAGCGGAAGAGAGTGTCAGACTTTTACTGACTAAAACCCACCGTGTTCCTTCGGGAGCCCTTTGTGTGCCAGGGCCGCGGTAACTCTTTCGAACAACCCAAATTTTTAAATTTGCGCCAAATATTGATCACGGGACATGGGAGAAACCGTTTACGGAAACTAGTTCTAAAATACCCCAAAGTCCCAATTTTTCTTACAAAACCCATGGCTCATCATTCGCATTTGCATCATCGATCATAAACCGTAAGTCAAAACAATCAATCAATCTTTAAAATAACATAAACAAATACCTACGTTACTTGAAAACCTTGCCATTTGCACTCGTGAACTAAATAGAATCGAGTGCTTATATCGATCTGTCATCGTTATCTTAGTGACAAATGACGTCACCCTTTGCGATAGATGGAAATGGACCATGATCGATTAGTTGATGCATCGAATGATTATATGAGATGTACTTGTCGCGGCACTGAATAATTGGGCACAAATAAAGCCCTATATTTTTTTATTAAAGTGTGCTACTTTTTCACAGCAAACAATCAACTATATAGTATAACTAGCCGTTTTCCCGCGGTTTCACTCGCATCCCGTGGGAATTACTGCCCGTACCCGGATAAAATATAGCCTATGTCACTCGTGGATAATGTAGCTTTCGAATGGTGAAAGAATTTTTAAAATCGGTCCAGTAGTTTTTGAGCCTATTCATTACAACCAAACAAACAAACAAACAAAGTTTTCCTCTTTATAATATTAGTAGTAAGTAGTATAATAAAGCAAAAACGCTTCCCGCGTCTGTCTGTTCATATGTATGCTTAGATCTTTAAAACTGCACAAGAGATTTAGGTGCAGTTTTTTTAAATAGATAAAGTGATTCTAGGGGAAGATTTATGTGTCTATACTATACCTATCAATCAGATGAATAGTTTTGGAGATATCGTNCTGGGCCTTTTTTTGAGGTGAGAAATTATCAGATGATCTTCCCTCTGTGCGTGCAGCGGAACCCATCTTTGTTCCTTCTGGAGCACTATGTATGCCAGAGCCGCGGTTACTCTTTTAAACAATCGCTCAGGCGTTGATACATTTTACGTTGAAATATTTTTTTAGTTCAAAATTTACCTGCAATAAAGAGGAAACATTTTTTGTTTGTAGCCTAAAGGCTCTAAAACGAACCGATTTGAAAAAATCATTTATTGTCGAGAAGCTAGACCATCTTCAAGTAATATAGGCATATATTTTATCCGAGTAAAGGAAGTAGCTTCCCCAGGAAACAGCTGATTTTAAATAAAGAGAAAAACGAAGCCGCTCTCCTACGCTCAGAGCGCTAACGCTAATTGTAACAAAGCGTTATAATTTAAGGCGAGGTGAATAGACGACTTTTACGTTTTTGAGGGGGTGAAGCAGATGAAGTGGGACACGAGTAGCCCCGCCTACTCGGGAGGCAACGCGCGAATTTCATCGATGCGCGACTTATATTGCATTTAGAAGCGTCATTTCACAATTGCAACAAAATGTACGATTGGCCCAGCGCGTCACT
>NWSH02000556.1:1416928-1449097 GCA_002382865.2 Heliothis virescens
ATTACAACCAAACAAACAAACAAACAAACAAAGTTTTCCTCTTTATAATATTAGTATAGACAACTTCCATCATGTGTTTTTGTTTTGTCGAATAAGATCTCTTTTTTGCCCTCCGTATATTTTTCTTGCTGGCCATTTTTGTACACAGATTGTTTATTTACACAACTTATGTCAAAACCGAAATCAATCAAAAAATGACACCAACTTACAGTACAACTTAGAAAAAACTAATTGTTGTATTCTACGTACTAAACTTATGACTAGAACCGAAACGATCAAAAATTTACACCAACAACACAACTTAGAAAAAACTAATCACAAAAATAATATATAATAAAACAGCATTCATCAAGAAACATTACGTAAATGATTTTTTCGGAGCGAACAAACTGAACATAGGTCCATCAAGCAGCGCGCCTCAGCGCTCACTGTCGCTCCGCGTAGAAATGAAAGAGAAGCGAAAAGACGCCGCGGAGGGGCGACATTTCGTTCGACTCGTTCGAGTTATTTATCATTAAATACATTAATCCTTTCAAATATCTTATTCCAATCGATAAATAAAAGCAACAGTTCCCTTTATTATTATACATTACATCACTGTTATTAATTTTATCAAGATTTGTTTATAAATAATACAGTTACAATTGCTACAGTTTCAATATAAATGGTTATTTCATGGCTTTTTTTTATCGAGAAGATTTACCGAAAACGTGTTTTGAACACAACAGTCCACTCATAAATATGATCAAGATTAACATATATTTTTTTAGCTGCTCTAAAATGTATACATTTGGCTAAAAAACTGTTTTGCGTAGCCTATTTTGACTAGGCACAGCGCCTTAAAAGTAATTTGCAGGGAAATGAAAAATCCACGCGGTGAAATCTTGTTCTGTATAAATGGAAACGATTTTATACACCTTTTCAAAACTAAATTCTCACATACATATAACAACTTTTTCCATACTGTTTCTGGGAATAATACCTACATTGAAAATATTCATTCAAAATAATTGAAAAAGAAGAATTCCAACACAAACTCAAAATGAAATAGCGTTACAAAAATCCTTATAAATTCCGTCCACCGTTTCATTTTTCACGTGCTCGTCTGAAAATTGTTTGTCTTTACTGTTTGTACGCCATTTCTGATTTATGAGAGCGCCTCGAGTTGTGACATTCGCGACATTAGGGGGACCCGAACTTAGTGATGTACTTCACACTCTTATCTTGAGGAGAATGGGGAATTTTGAACTTGTTCCCCCAAGTTTCCAAATCAAGACAGGTGCGTGGTTTGTTAAACTCTGGCAAACATTTTTTTTAGGCAGTCACCTGCTAGAAATATAAAACTCAAAGATTTTAAGCTCGCCTGTAGAAATCAATGTTTACTAACTTAAACTTGTACTATATATTATAACGTAATGGCGAGCTTGTAAATGTTTGTTAGTCTTTCATGTAAAAACTACTGAATATATTTTGATGAAGCTTAACAGTTATGGAGCTACATTAGAAATGTTATTCCGGAACAGCTTTTTGTTATTGGAGTGTAGGTAATAATTTCATCAAGATGCAAGTAAAACCGAAGGCAAACGACCTAGGAATAAGATCTACTGTCTGATTTTCAACAAAAATATTTTAATTAATAATGTATTTTTTCTTGTTCCAGGTAAGGATCGCAGCCGTTTTGGGTTACAGAAATATTTCAAAAATGTAAGGAAGAGAATTTTAGGAAGCCCGTTATGATTTTTATTACATTTGGGATAATATTTAAGTTAATTATGAGCTCAGAGTAATTGTAATAATTTCTTGGAACTGGGTAAGTAAGTAATTTGATTTCATGTTAATGTAAATTCTTGAAAATTTCCAGAAGTTACTGGACCAACAAAAAAAAACATAAAAGCTGTCACACCTCTGTCCAAATATATTCCATCATCTTTCACTTAGGTATAGTAAGTGTTAAAAATTCCAATATGATAAAAATCGGAATTTTGTACACATAAAAAACCGCTGACAGGTTTCCAAACAACGCCATAAGTACACCTATTAGGTATATCACCAACAAAATAAATCAAATATGTCAAAACAGCCATTAAACGCCAAATAAGATTGATAGCAATTAGCCGTATCGTACCTGTACTAACGGAGATTGGGGGAGTATGTCCCCCAAATTAGATATTAATTTTAAATTCTCCCCCATCCTCCCTTACAACGAAACGTGATTACGCAAAATCTTATGATGAATTTGATTGAATAACTCGACAGTTTAAGTCATTTATAATCTATGGGGCAACTCTTTACTTAGGGGGAAAAGCGGAGAAATTGATTTTGGGTAATTTAGGTAATCTTGCGCTTATGCGAGATTTTAGAAAATAAAATATTAACGGCCAGTTTCACAGGTTCCAGATAAAGTTTTAAATAATAGTAAGTACCATAAAAATGTTCTTAATTTTGAATACTTTCTATGGCATGATCTGTCAGATAGCTATCTAGAACCTCTGTGATTATATCTATACTAATAATTTATTATAAAGCTGAAGAGTTTGTTTGTTTGTTTGAACGCGCTAATCTCAGGAACTACTGGTCCGATTTAAAAAATTCTTTCTGTGTTAGATAGCCCATTTATCGAGGAAGGCTATAGGCTACTTTTTATCCGGGTGCGCGCAGTAGTTCCCACGGGAAACCGGGTGAAACCGCCGGCGGAAGCTAGTCTACTATATAGTAACAGCAAAGACAACAAGAAAAAATGCTGTTTTTAAATAACAATAGCAAATTAGAGAAAATAAACTGAAATTACGAAACAACACCACATTTTCACAGTTACAAATCTTGAGGAAAAACGGGCTAATCAGGTTAGATCGATCAGACTCTGTCAGTGATGGAATGCTAGATTACAAGGCTCTCGTCAGAAAATGGCATACTCAAAAACAACCATTTATTTCGCTTTAAGCAAATTCCAGGCTCAAGGTACTAAAGGTACATTTATCGAGATGATCCTGGGATTACAATCTGTGTAGGATTTAAAAAGTATTTAAGTCAGATTAGAGTAAGGTGTTGGCGTGATTGTTCTGAAAGGGGTAAGTGAATCTATATCTTACCCATATTTTACTTGGTATCAGTTATTTTTAATAATGTATGAATTAAGTATACAGAACTTATACTCAGTCAAAGAATTTAAATGTGGACTATTTATTGCATAATTTTAACCGACTTCATAAAAGGAGAAGGTTGTCAATTCGATCTTATTTTGTTCATTTATGTTACAGCATATCTCCGATATTTATAATCCGAATTGAAAAAATCTTTTGTTTCTTTTAAGTGATTTTAAAAGAAGGTTTTAATTATAATCCCGTCAATCCACGACTCAGAAGAAATCACTTTAAAAGCTTAAAGAATCACATAATAATGACAGTAGAGAGTTTCAACTTACCGCGTCGTTTTTTATCGATAAAAGTTGCCAAGCAGCGACTTTTCATTCCAAGATTTCTCTAGTTGAAAACTTATGAAAGTGAGAGAGGGAACTTAGCTGAGAAAACTTTAAATCCACACTTAACAATGAATTTAAGTTTTATATTTTTCTTCAAAAGGCAGCTTTATTTACACAGCTTACCTATAATATAATGGTGTATCACGCTTGCGTTTCAATTCAAAATATCGGACTTACATAATTTACCTTTAGGAAAATAATATATTTACAGTTTTTAAACCATTGTCAGACCACTGTGCAACTAGCTTGTCTACAGGAATATCCTCTAGTTATATCTACATACTTTCTAAAAAAATATCTGCCTTACTTACTTAAAACAGTACTTAAAAATATGGCATAAAACGTTACAGGTAACTGTGAGTGTTATTTTTATAGCACCCACTATAATAAAACTGAACGATATAACGAGTATACGTAAATTGAGAAAATATCTCCCGAAAACAGGTGCGGCCGGAAAATTCAAGTTTAATGCACTGTGCATTTCATTTTAAGCTCGATACACCTGACCGCGTGGTACAAGTGTGGAGAATAGAGCGATGAATAAAACAACCATAACAAACCATGATAATGAATTTTATATTTGAATTCTGCAAGCAAAAAAAAAAATAGTCAATACTTGATAGTGGCGTATTAGTAAATAGAAAGTAATTTACTGAAAAATCGATTTTATTGATTTTACATCATGAAATTCTACTCTCATTTTCTTGTTGCCACTATTTGAGATTTTTTGAAAGTGTTCAATTTTATTACTATAAGTATCTTTCTCATACTGAAAACGTTGATGGTTTCTTTATTTATTCAACAAATAATAGTAAAATTGTAACGTTAGTCTACACGTTTTTACAGGAGCAAAACATTATATTACAATTAGTTTTCTTAAAATCGCTCTCACTCATGACTCGCAATATCACCTCTTCTTTCAGACAGGGGTGCGAGCTCAAACCCTGTAACAGTCACAGACAACTGAGCAACGAACCGGCCCATAATTAGGGTTAGCCCCAAAAAATAGGTACCCACAATTTCCAAAATCGCTGCCGCTTATCACTCAAGGCATAGTACTACAATTCACACGTTGGCCGTCAATTCGGTTATTACGTGACCTACCTCGCAATTTACGTGTTTCATTTTCGAGGTACCTTTAACGTGTTTGATAAAGTACGTAAGTAGAACCTACCTATATTCTATATTGTTAATCGTTCCGTGTAATGTGGAGTAAGAAAATTATGTTTTTGTTGTACGCTGTTTTTAAAGGATTTAGAGAGATGTTTGAGACGAGAGTGTAAGCTTTTGATTTGTATATTT
This sequence comes from Heliothis virescens, assembly GCA_002382865.2. Classification (NCBI taxonomy): domain Eukaryota; kingdom Metazoa; phylum Arthropoda; class Insecta; order Lepidoptera; family Noctuidae; genus Heliothis; species Heliothis virescens. The sequence goes on from NWSH02000556.1 coordinate 1,421,709, forward strand.
TAATTTTTAGCTATTATTTTAATTAATAGCTTACCATGGGGCTAGCCAAACGTGTGTGAAAAGGTGTCCCGATATATATTACGATATTTAACTTGCAGGTTAAAATCCATCTAACTCGCAGCCTTTCATATTTAAACTGTGCTTTCAGTTAGGAATTTTAATGTCCAACAAAATATGATTTCAAAAAAAGAAGAAATTCTAAATACCTACGGATGACAGCAGGACACCTTCTAAAATCTGTCAAATTGTACCAATCGCATATTAACCTTCCACGATTGTGATAGAGTTGAAAATCTATTGAAGAAATTTGACAGTTGTGGTAGGTTGATGTGCTCGCATTTGCGATAAAAATAACTTTGAATTTCATAATAAAAACTAGTTACTTATTTTGTGTCATACTTTTGACAAAATTCGCATAATTCTTCCAACTTATACCAGTTTCCACAGGTAGTAAGGGCGAGGGTGCGAACCCTACACCCTCCTTGCCCTTAGCACATAGTCTAATATTATTGTAGTGATACGAATAAATGTTCCGTTTCCATGTCTACATGTGATCGTCAACATTTAACTGGTTGTAAACAATTTGCTTACAAAAACTTTGTTATATTTTTTTAAACATAAAAAAAAATTAACGTGTTTTGAGTAATCGGTTATTTATTTCGTAAAAGGACTTCTGAAATTTTGAATGAATTTTACCCTTCTTAAAATATGTACTTTTTGTGTACTTCTTAAAGTATGTACTGTTCAGAAAATAAACTGTCAAATTATTCAGTTTTTAAAGCTTTTATTTTAGTGAGAGAACTTATTTGTTCCCATTTGACGTCTTACCGTTTCTACGACGAATTGTCTATAATAACGACCTTATACTTACAAATAACTTCAAAAAAACATAGACAAAATAAACAAAAATACACACGCTACATACCCTCAATCCCAAGCTCCAATAACCATTCCCAAAACAATTCCATTCCAAAAAGAAAGAAAAAGTACAAAATAAAATCATAACATTGTTAACATTATTTCGTAACAAAATGTCACCCACGCATAACCCTTCGCGCGCCGCCGTCGGTCCAAAAGACCCTCTATTTACATATTTACCATACCCGGTTATTGAACCTACTATCGCTTAGTGTATTGGAAAAAAATTGTTTGCACAATGCTTGAACAAATATGCTTATTCGGTCAACGCAAACTAAACTCGATTATGAGAACGATGAGATAATGCTTGTGTAATTAAATTTTATCGGACTAAAGTGCTGGGTAATCTTACCGGCTTGTTAATGAAAAAAAAGGTATCGTTTTTCCAGTTTTCTCTTACGTGTTTGAAATGTAATGTACCGATGTTTTAACGAAGCTTCTATATAATTTTTTGTCATAAATATCTTACATTACTCGTGAGTTCACAGAGAAAAAACAGGTCTAGCTATATGAAAGAAAGTGTTCGATTTCGGAATAAATAACATACAATAAATACGTCGAAAAATGGGTTTTGCGTATTGCAATACTGTGGCAAGTTCATCGACATTTTAATCGAGATATTCGGGCTCTGTTAAAATCAAGAATTTTCGCAATGGCTGCGAAACTTCGCTCCGTGAATAACACATTTGTAACCCGTTTCCAAGTGTCACTTACAACCGTACTCCAACTGTCGTCGGGCGTCAATCCATGGTGCTTGAGGCTTCTTAATCTTGGACACTTTATATTTGATTTAGGTCTTCTTTTAGCTGTTTTAAGCCAAAAATTCGAACAACTCAACGTGCCATTGCATCTCTTATCCTTCCATTTATATTTTAACTGAACTATCTTCTATAATCAAATTATGTTTTCTATCCTGAGGAATACTAGTATTTAGAAGTAGTAGAATTTGGGAGTAAGTAACGACTTTAATAAATATAACCACATGACATGATTGCATTTGTATAACAATCAGATCCTTTACTTTAAGCGCTTGAAAGCATGGAGTAGCTATCATCCATTCATAAAGAAAATTTAAACTTCAAACATATGTTGCCAGACAGAGTTTAAAAATCAAGATTACCTCACAACTTATCTATTTTACCCACATATACCGTACACAAAATGGTTCCATCAAGCGTAAAGAAAATCCAATGAAATGAAATTTTATTTTCTCAGATATTCTCACAATCGGTTCCACACAAAAGCAAGTTAACTATAAAATTCAACAATGTTATCAGTTCTTTGCATGAGTAAATAGATTTGAGGGAATGGCTCAGTGAGGAGGGACGGTCCCTCACATTCTGAAACTTGGAACTACACTGCTTCAGAGCAAAAGTTTTAAGACGGATTCCTTCTCTGAAGTCCGGGAGTTCTTTCGGGAGCTTCAGAAGTCTTTGACTGTTCTTAAATAAGTATTTAAGCTGGTTATTGTTCTTCGCATTTAATTATAAAATGCTCTTTGTTGTAAAAAGTTGAGACCCTTATTTGGCTTTGAATTTTTTTGGACGATCTGTCCGGTGAAATTTTCAGTTCTTTTTTTTACCAAAAATTCGCTCCAATGGCTTTATGCGATAACGTTTCGATCAAAAATGTATAAAATGGAAATATATTCCGCGTATCCTTTCGCCCCGTTTTGTAGAGAAAAATGGACTAAACAGATTTGGAGTTCTTTACCCCAAACAAAAATTGATATTTATGCGGAAATAGACCATTTATCGCATAATTTTTAAGGAAAAGCTCGTGGCTAAGTCAAAGCCGCGCGGATCGATCGATCATAAGGTTAAGCAACGCTTGGCGCGGTCGGTCCGTGGAGGGGTGACCATTATTTCATAACGAGTTCTTCCGTGTTTCGGAAGGCACGATAAATTGGTGGGTCCCGACTGTCATTTGAACATCTTTGGCAATCGCTACGGGTAGTCAGAAGCCTGAAAGTCTCCCATCCACGGACCGACCGCGCCAAGCGTTGCTTGGACTTAGCCGCGAGCTCTTCATTTAAGATTTTAGTTTATTATAGTATTTTTTTAATGCTTTTCAGTCTTGAAAGATCAGTCGTATGTGTTGGATTATTTGAAAAAACATTTCAAAGACTGGGCTTCATATAAAGAGGATTATTTTGAAAATCATCTGAATAATGAGGAGATAAATGTAAGTTTATTTTATACTATTTTCTGACCGCGGTTTTACTTCACATGGGTAAAGAGGAGCCTATATGNGCAGTCGCTCCATGTAAAACACTGGTTCTCAGCTGCATCCGGTTAGACTGGAAGCCGACCCCAAAAATAGTTGGGAAAAGGCTAGGCAGATGATCGCATAATTTTTAAATCCCGAAACATTCACATATGATCGATTTCTCTCAAAATCTTTTAAGTACAGGTTACGACAGTTCAATTACCATTAACGAATATGACTTGATCCGTATCTCGATTATGCAACTGTCTTTAGTACTGTCGTTGTCAAGTGAAATGTCAATATTTAATGATACAATGACCCCAGTATGTTTGAGACTTGTAGTGTAGTATATCAAAGTGCTAAGTAGAGGTACAGACGGCGACAGGACTACCCGAATCTGTCAAATTCTACCAATCAAAAATGTACCTTCCACTATTGTGATAAGGTTGAAAATCGATTGAAGTTTGACACATTGAATTAGGCCGATGTGCTGCGTCTGTACAATGGATCTATCGCCAAGCCTGTATTGGATTACGATGCCTCTGTATGCATTTACGGGTAAGCCGCTAAGGGTAAGCAAACAGTGTGTTCTAAGAATTAATGAAGTAGGTACAATAAGGTGATCTAAGTTGTAATAACTTACATATGTGATGAATCCATAAAGTATGTATGGCCTCAAAATCCAGTATTGTTTTAGGTTAATTTATAAACAGAAATCCAATCGTAGAAACGTTACTCACTATTTTGAAGGTCTCTTAGTAATTATTCAAGGTATCTAGTTCCAGTTTTCAACCAAAAAATTTAGCATTCCTAATGCATTGTTGGCTAATTACAAACAGGTTGGTTAGTGCACCTGCGAGGTGCAACGAGTTCCTACAATAATCTGGTTTAGCTTAATACGCGTCTAAATATTATGCATTACGTGTTACTCAGATTAGTCATACATAAGCGTAGTAACTGTCATATACCTATGCCTCGGTATATGACAACTTGGTTACATTATAGCTACTTGTAGACTAGTCAACAACTTAAAACTTTACATTAGTAGATTTATTAATAATGATTGCGTCCTAGCCGATTGTCGGCCGCGGCGGCTGTTTTCATGTATGGCGGTCAGCCAGCTGCGCAGGACATAGTATAGTACACAAGCATGTGCACAGACACAGGTGCATTGCCTATTCCCTCGACACTCATAGCCCGACATGAGAGAGATAAATTAATAGATCTATTACGAATATATCAAACACTAAACTCGAATTTAAATCCCTTAAACTAAACCCCCACTCCACGGCATCACAAACGCATTGACCAACCCTCCACTGACTACATGTCCTCTTCATCAACAACTCAGTGGGACAAACCCGACACATAAATCATGGCGGCTGTGGATTGGCGCGAACCCTCACATCCGCCCACAGACTATCAATTTTGGACCCGTCTAGCTAGACCATAAGTTATCGAATTTGTACCTCGCGTTTGGGGGTTAAGTATTGATTGCTGGACTTTACACTTTTGGGAACTATTGTTTGTTGAGTGTTTAGTATGATTTAATTAAAACTATTAAAATATGTTAAGAAATAAAATGTGAGTATCGTCAGTAGAAACGCCAAGATAAGATTTCTGGAAACAAAATTATTTTAAAAGTTTCTAGTAGTTTCGGAACTTATTTAATACAAAAAAGGAACAAACAAATAGATTGTATAGAAAAAATAAAAATCAACCAAAAAATATTAACTTTTTGATTATAACGTATTTAAAAATAAGTCAAATTATACAACAAACAGGCTCCTAATTACGTAATTACTTCATTAGCTAAATGTAGGTTCAACAAGCTTTAAGGCCCCTTGAAAAGCGTAATGTAGATGTATCCAAACCCGAAGTAAAATCTCATAATGACTTTAACGAGTTTTTTACGATCGCGTTGTAAATAAATTTCAATTATTATTAGACATTTTTTTATTCTTTTTACCCTACGCGGCAGGGTAGGGTTAGTACAGTGGCCAATATAATTAATAAAATATAGTGGTTCTACAAACGTTGTTTTTTGGGTCGTAAAATATTTTAAAGATTCTTTTTACTATCTAATATAAATAAAGTCTCTGCCATTTTTTATTTCGAAAAAAAAAACTAAAAACATCCATCTATTTCTCCACTTCTATGAAAAAACCACTACAATTTAGTCCAAGGCTCTCCCGTAACAAAACATGTTTGATACTCAAAAAAATATTTCTAAAAAAAACACCTTTTAACGAGCGCAGCGTCAAACAAATTAAAATTGATTACTTAAAATTGTGTGTACGTTTTTTTGGCCGCACGTGTAACATGAACGATGGTGTAATAAAATATGTCACATCATAAAAATATGGTTTTATTAATAGGTTAGGATGAAATTATTAGGGCGGACCCGGGTGTAATGTATAGCTTATATCAGATTGGAATGGCTATATAATTACGGTAAAGCCATATTTAAGCTTGTTTTTCTTTTTAGTAATGAAGGATAAAAATGGTATTATATATTTTACGGGCGTTTAATTAATAGGCTTTTGTAAATTATGAATAGAACTGTTTTTTTGTGTTGTTTTATTGGAGTTTAATCGAGTGTTAGAATGGTTCGATCTTTGAGTATAATAGTTTGTCTGTTCGAAAAGAGGGATATTATCAATGTAGTTAGACATTGAAAACAATTTTTATTAGTCGTTATAAATACATGTTTCATTTAGAATCAACTGTTCCCCGCGGGTTCCCTCCTCGCATCCTAAAGCAGCTACATCCAGCACCTGGTAAAAATATCCAAATATGTACTTTCTCAAGCTCTCGGCAATATGTGTATCAGATTTCATTCAAACCCGTTCAGTAATTTTGGCTTGCAAATGAGACACTCAGACAGACAGACTTACATTCACATTTATGATGCATCAGAGACTACAATATAATCAATTAAACATTATAAATAAACTATTCTAATAAACTTCTCTAAATCCATTTCGTAGAACACTCATGAAATTGTCCTCGTTGCTGTCTATAAATCACTGAAAACATTACAGCTATTTCAGTCACAACTTCACTATAATGATAATCCTACTTTATCTATGTAATGACTAACAAGCGCTCATACATCTGTCTTGTATAACCCTTTGTGTATTAATCAAAAATGAACCTTATTGTAACGTATATAAGGGTGTTATTTCATTTTTGTGGCTGTCATCTATTTTTCAATGCTTTTAAAAGGAACTACGCGCGCTGGCCAATCTGCTACCATTTTTAGTATTTTATAGCCTACTTTTTGTATGGTAAACCAATACTCAAAACATAAATTAGAACATTCTCTTTAACTGTGCAGGGTACCAGAAAATAAACAAAATGTGCAGACACAGTAAAAATTGAATTAGTTGAAACAAAAAACAAAAATATTATCCATAAAATGCATTTCGTAACAACTCCCGTTGCCAAAACTTTTCGACTTATTTAGCGAATTTGCCCTTTTTTGTGAGTGGCTTAATTTTTTGGCACGCCAGTGTATCCCAATTGGAGTACAATCGTGGTCGTTTTTCAGAAGCGCGTTGAATGCTAAAACTTGAGCACTTTACTTTGTAGTAGGGTAAAAGTGCCAAGAGTTTGCATTCTTCATATTTTCTTTACTGTAACAAATCTAGCCACTTGGGGGTTGGAAGGTTAGTTAAGTGCATGTTTATATCAATAGTCGCTTCAATAAAATAATTAGTATGAATAAATTAATAATCTTTATGCGCTTTAGTCTCAATCAAAATCAAAGAAATGGTCTCATCATTAATGATTATTGTCATTATTTTAAACAAAAGATTAAATTTTGATTTGTATCACATAAATACCTAGCAGTTTTTTTAATATTAATCTTTTTGTATTCCCTATAGGAATTTGAAATAAATACTTTTTTCATTCATAATCTCCCTACATTTTATTTCAATATATTCATTTACAAAACGAAAGTGAAGCAGGGTGCAAAGTGTATTGTTTACCTTCCCACGCGTGTCATAGTGTCGATCAACGGAACTGATATTAGATATTATATCAAATGATTGAGAAGCGGGAAGTGGTCATATATACGCTTTATGTATTAAACTTGTACTAGGTCTATAAAAATAATAATATGGAAGTGTCCGTTTGTATATAGTCAAATATCTTTTTGTTATTTTGTGCACGTAGTGTTTGCAACGAATTAAAATACCAAAAAAACTGCTTGTTAGTCCACCCGTCTACTAAACATGGTAGTTGTCTATTTATTTATTCATTTATGATTTTTTGTACAGACAACAGCACATCAAGTTACCACAATCTGTCAAATTTCTGCAATCGATTTTCAACCTTATCACAATGGAGGTAGGTTAATGTTTGATTGGTAAAATTTGACAGATTCGTATACGTTGACCTGCTGTTGTCTGTACACATACAAAATACACTTTAACATAAAAGAGAAACACAACAGGCAATAAATTACAAAGGTGAAATCCTTTCCCCATTCCATTCATTCATCCATTCCCATCCTTAATCTAATAAAGGAAAAATCCGTAAATTCTTTTTTTTTTCTAAAATATAAATTAATTTGTGTAGAAGACCTCTTCACGGCGTAGTTACCCACACATCATAACTTCGACAGATATCTATATAGGTACTTATAATAAATCTGTAGAGAGGTCAATTCTGTACATGAAATATACTTCCAAAATAACTATTAGGGGGTGATTAGGGATCGATACTGATGCCAAAAATGCAATCAGTAGAATTTTTGTCTGTCTGTCTGTACGTCTGTCTGTCTGTATAACCGTTATAGAAACAAAAACTACTGGACGGATTTTAACGAAACTTGGTACAATCATCATTCATACTTCTGAGATGGTTATAGTATACTTTTCATCACGCTACAATCAATAGGAGCAGAGCAGTGAAGGGAAAGATCTTTGATTATGACGACCCGTTGTCGCTGGCATAAGCGACATGATCCGCGAACGAAGTCGCTGGCAGAAGCTAGTTGTCAATAAAACAATTTCATCTCAATTTTCTTAAGTACCTGTATAACAGACAAGCTTACTATACTGTAAAGCTTACACAGACAGACAGACGTGTCTTTTTGCTCAGTATAGTTAAACTCTGAGTAAACTGGAGATCGTCTCCATTAAAGTCAATTGAAGGAGTGGTTTGGACGACTCAATGGAGATGGAACCACGATTTGTTTGCTCAGTTCTTGGAATAAAAAGAGAATTTTACCATTATTCTTTTTAATAATAGTCGTAGATTTAAGGCTCTTTATTTTTTAACGGTGTAGAGTAGTTGAATTGTCATACTTATCTGTTATGCTCTTGCAAAGTGTTATTCGCGTTATGGATCCTAGTCAGTATTATGAAATTATGTAGGGATATACTAACTATATTTATTCATGGTTCTATTACTTCTAAAGGGTTTAAACTCAATTCAAAGTAGATTAAATATATTTTGATAAATAATACTCATATCTAATTTGTAGTTAAAATGTCAGTCTGTGTCTGCCTAGCCTCTAACAACTAAATTGGTTTACCCCTTCCATCCAATCTACAAAAAACTTTATTTTCCAGCAACCGACATTTATTTAAAAATCCTTTTTTCCAAAATATTTTTCTACCAAAAAATAACCCGCAATTTCTATCCCGGCTGTGTCCCTCTCGCGTTCCCCATCCCACCATCAAAGCTGTCTGGTTGTACCTCGTATTCTCACGGGAAGCCGGCTCAGGCCATGTAATTAAATTATATACTACTCAAACTGATTTTATTTACACCATAATATATATGTGAGCTCTTTGTGTTTTCAATCAATATCTGTAAAAGATATATTTGCTTCCATGAAGTATTTATTGTGTATCTTTGTGTTGTTTCAATATCTGGTTTTAATTATAAAAGGAAATCTTTGCAAGTAACTCGTTCAAGTGAATTGGTCAGTATTTCATCATTGTCTCTGTATTTTTTTATTTCACCTATGTACCTGTCAAATTTCACCAATAGATTTTCAACCTTATCAGAATTTAATGTTTGACTGGTAAAATTTGATTTAGATAGGTTGACCTGTTATCGTCTGTTCTTATTGCTATTTAAAGATAAAAAAAATATTCTTCAGTCAAAATGAAATATGCAAAAATATGTCTGTCTAATATTATATATATTATATATATTAAATATTCCAACACAACAAAACGGTTTGCCTATGACAGGCAGAGCCACCATATTTATTGTACATTGAACGCCACATACGAAATATTTTTCACTGCAAAACCACAAGTTTGACATGTCCAGCAGTGAATGCAAAACAAAAAAATGCAAATAAAAAGACCCAGTATTTACGTTACTAACGTACCGACCATAAAAGTCGGGCCAAAAAATTGTAACAGTGGGAGCAACAAAAGAAATAAATACTACGTACACTGGAGTGCAAAAAACTGTATTGACGTAAACTGATGAAATGCTCTACAGCGGACGAGAACTGTTGGGAATTGCTCCTTTTTCGATGCACGCCAGTGTACACTGTTGGCCATAGTTAAGTGCTACATACAAAGAATATCTATTTGTTTACTTGTCAGGCGTATGGTTCAGGAGTATTTATTTTTATTTACATCACGTTTTTCTATTAAAATAGATTTATAACGTGGCTGAGCTGATGTGGATAAATGAGGTACTTAGATTGACTTGTAGAATAACAACATGGCTTTGAGACGTAGTATCGTCCACAATATATTCTTAACGGTGTCGGATAAGTAATTGCTCTGATTCTGAAAAAGCGACAAAATAAAGAACTTTGCTAACCAAACAGTTTTTGAAAAAGCCATTTATTTTATGAGAAAATGTTCGTACTCAGTGTTATTGTAAAGATTGAAAGATCATATTTCTTTTTCTTGTTTATCATTTCATTTTTATTAAAACATTATCTTTCATTTTGCAATTAGAATTTTCTGTTTAATATAACATTTATTAATTCTATACCTTTTACAACACAAGGAAACATTCTGTATAAACCACTCCGGTAAACCACATAACTAAAACATTCTCATCACGAATCACGAAATTCGCCACAAACCATCCAAAAAGATACAAAACCATAATCTTAGATCAACAATTTAGTACGCATTGCAATAAAAGTGGTAATACACAATATTCGCGGAGGGCATTCAACCACTGGCTCGTTTTTAGGGTTCCGTACCCAAAGGGTAAAACGGGACCCTATTACTAAGCCTCCGTTGTCTGTCTGTTTGCCTCCAGTTTGTATTTCATAAACCGTGATAGCTAGAAAGCTGAAATTTTCACAAAAGATGTATTTTCGTTGCCACTATAACAACAAAAAATAAAAAAATATATTAAGGGGTGTTTCCATACAATGAACGTGTGAAACCGCAAATTATAACTCTGTTATTCATATATTTGTATGAAAAACAAAGTTATTTGTTGCCGAAAAATTGTTGTATTTTGACTACTTGTAGGTAATAGATACGTTAATTTTTCCTAGATAATGGTACGGAACCCTTCGTGCGCGAGTCCAGCTCGCACTGGGTCGTTTTTTGTGGCTCGCCGCGCAACCGTGATTGGCCTTCTGCGAGAAATATCGCGTGATGTTTTCATGTTACTATTAGTTCATATGTGTGAATAAAATGGCTATAAAGAATGTGGATACAAGGTCGTTTTGGAAGGAATGGATGTGGTCTGACTGACAGATGTTACCTATTTTTATTCGGCATTACACGTAACTGCAAAAAAATCAACTCACAAAAACCTTCACTGTAATTTCCTGTGCATTTATTGCGTGGTCGTCAGAAATCGTTTCTTTTATAAATATTGTGTTTTACTACAGGTTCTTTTTAAACTCCATATTTTAACGTAAATATATAGCAAAAACATTTGCCATTAAAATGCAAAAAAAATACAAACTCTGACACTTCTGAATACTTTTGAAATTGCTCTACATTATAGTTTTTCCTTATCGTGAAGCACAGTCATGCATGTGCAATGTGCAATAAATGCAATCAATTTAACACAAAAACTTATCAACTTTGCAAATGAATCATTATAACAATTAGTCAGTCAGATGCTGGGGTGCACTCTTGTTGTATCTTGTTCTTTGTGTTATTTTTAATGGTATTTAATTAGAGTTTAGTTAATTTTGAGATTAGTTCTAAGTGTATGAAGGTGTAACATTTTGGTAAGTAGAAAAGTAATTATTTTATTTTTTTAATTTTAGAGTTAATTTCAATAAATATCACACCTAGATATAACAATTACTCCCTTGCTATTTTTTAAAATTAAAATTGCCACCAAAAACGAATAAAGATTTTGCCTCGCGATAATTTAATAAACATAACACATTTTCAGACATTTTTATTTTCCGAAAATGAAGCCTAAATTACATCCAGCAAAACCTCATCACCGTTTCCGACACCCAAACCCAATATTACAAAAAAAAAACAGCGTCACGGAGCAAAATCAAGATGGCGTGTCAATAATCAGTGAGCAATCACGTACTGCCGATAATGAGACGCAACGTGACAAGGCTACGCTCTTAGAATGTGTTATTAAGTTGATACGTCCTGCGTTACTGGGTTGCAAATGTTGAGGCAATTTCATTTGAAAATCTTCGGCGGTGATTTTGGATAGCTCCTAATTTTGGTACCTACTTGAAAAAATATCTCGTTATTCTTGTCATTTGACTTGAAGAGCTCGTGGCTGTGTATAAGGTTAATCGACGCCTGGTGTGGTGTACCTATCTGTGACGAGTTCCTCCGTGCTTTGGAAGACACGTTTCGTGGATGTCGGCTGTCATTTGTCTTTGGCAGATGTTATGAGTAACCAGAAGCCAGAAAGTCTGACAACCAGTCTTACCAATCGGGCTGCCCGGGTAACTGGGTTGAGGAGGTCATACAGGCAGTCGCTCCATGTAAAACACTGGTACTCAGCTGCAACACAACAACTGGTAAGCCTAATGCAATATAATCGGTAAAAGGCTAATCTGTCTAGCCTTTTCGCGACTATATTGCGGAATTAATTAGAAATAATGGAAAAGGTACATATCCTTGAAAAAGGTCCTTTCTGTCCCCCGTAAAGTACACCTTTACGACCCTTTATTTTTAATTCATCATTTTGAATCTAAACCGTCCACCATCAGTCCAGTACCTCCTGTTTAGCATTACTAACGTACCTAACAAACCTATGTACATTCCACTACATACTCCGAATGCATAAACCATGAAACAAGATCAGTATCAGCACAATTTGCAAATACTTCAAGGTAAGGAGACCAGGCGGTGTTCACATATTCTGACTGCGTGCTTTGTTAACGATGATAGTGCCGTATAGTGGGCACCGCATGTGGAAAGGTACATTATATTACGGCTTTAATTTGGGAAATTTAATAACTTTGAAGGAAAAGTAGAATGTGCAATTAAGGTCAGTTTATGGAAGGTGGAAATACAAACAAAAAAAAATACTTACATTTTAAACCAGCCAATGACAGAATGATTTTTTTTTTCAGTATAACATAAAACTTTATAATCAGGATAATCGTTTGCTAATTGAGATATCTACACATTTAATAAAATTATTAGTACAGATATGAAAAGGTGCCATCAAATAGCTTGTTTGTTTGTCTGGCAAATAACAATAAAATATTACAATTGACCCGACATTACTGCACGTAAGTGTACATAATATAAAATGGCCCATTTTACACGTAATAACTGCATCCTGTTTCCAATTACCGAAATTAGTTATTTAACTCACAAAACACTATATTAAAAGTAATTAGCATTCTGATATCGTGCCTAAAACAATTGTTCAGACAATTTATTAAAAGAGCTTAAATCCCTATTGTCCACCAACAACCCAATTTAAGCCTTATTCTTATACTATTAAGGTTGATTTTCGATAGCAGTGCGCACCTGTAAGGGACGTTTTACATGTAAGTGTTTGCAAAGTACTAAAATGTTATGCATGGGTAGAGAAATGAATAGTTGCGGATATGAGGAAGGATTTTATTCAAATAAGTCGCTTCTGTGTGAAACATGCTTGTAATAAACGTGTATTTTGGTTGGTTTTACTAGGAAGTTAATATTTGTTTGGTAATATTACTTTTTATATGGAAATATGCGGTAGTTAAATATTTGGAACTGACGGTATCCTATGTTATGTAATAGTTAGTTTTTAAATAGAAAAAAAAAGGAAATACAGATCATTACTTCTGAAAAAAAAATCACGTAAAGTAAGTTTATTCTTAACACTGCCCAAGACGGGAATCAAACCTGGGCTCCCACACAGTCCCACAAGTCACAGGTGCTGTTACCAAATGAAAAGTTAAAGGTACTCGTATTTTCTTCTTTTAACAAACTGTTTCGTTTCATTACTCAATAACTTGATAAAATAACAAAAGAAAAACAAATAAACTTACAACAGATACCATTGTTTAATTAACGCAAGCGATCGAGCCGAACGAGCGGAAAAAGGAAATTCACACTTGATCACATTATTCACGTGTTTTACACCATTTTACTGTAATTTACCATGTAGTTGTTATCTTGTTAAGTGAGGGAAGTTATTGCTTGTTCCTCGTGGAGTTACTCGCATTCCTTGTACTCGTTTTACACATCTGGATAAATCGACTCATCATAGAGCCACTCAAGATGTCACTCATAACGGTTACTTACATTTTTCATGGAATAAAAGTCAAAATTAATTATATATTTTCCATGTAGTGAAAAGTTACAAGCTCCAATCACTACCTTTGATCAATAATGTCCAAATCTACTCACTTTTTAAAAGGATCGCTATTAATCACGAATTTGAACAAAAACAATAAAAATCGGTGCTATTTTACCACAAAAACTTGTTATTTACCCAGACTAAGTAACTACCACTTTAAAGTATTGAGTATTTAAATAATTGAACACAGACAACGACTTCCGATCGCAGTGTACGACGCCCTTTACATGCGTACGCGCAAGACTCATGTGCAAAATAGACACTTGTCACGTGCCGAGTCAATGCCCCTCAAGTTAGATCATATGGTTTGAGTACTAAGGGGTAGATAGAAGAGGGCTTGAATTTGCTGGGAATAATAATTTTGCTATACACTTATACAGAGAGAGTCATTGTATCAAGTCTTTTGTAATGATGGGTTAGTCATCAGTTTCGACTACCTAGGTTTATGTAGATAGAAGACTGTTCCAGCTAGACACTAGGTTCGTCACCGGTTTCATCCTCTTCCCAATGAAATTACTTCCAAAATAAGCTACTTATAATACGAAAGTTTCATCAAAATCAAAATGCATTTGGTACTTTTTGCGTAAAACATGATGCGCAGCCTAAAACTTTAGGCTGTCCAAAATATAAATTCGAAAACTCTAACAACAGTCGCGTTTTAACCAAAACTTAAACGAAATAGGATAAACTGCATTTATTTTCCCGCTTTCTTTAATTCCACAAATTAACATACACTGACGTTATTCCGTAAAACCTATTAAAATGCATCTCCATTGTAACACACCACAATATGTGTTTAAAGCACACACTAGCATATTTATGGCAAAATCTACGTCAAAAAGTCATTTAAAACCAAAAGAGCACAGACGTAAGCAAAACAAATCTGTAACATAAATACTAAATAGTGCTTGCAGTATTAAACCAAAATCCCGGATTGCAATGATAGGAATCCCGGGATTTGTGGCACAACGGGATTTTTGCCGTCAAAGTTAACAAGCGTGTCTATGTGTCATGTGCAGGCGGTTAGTTAAAATTTGGAATCGTAATAATTTAACCAGTGGGTTGAATAAAGCTATGCTTTGCTTAAACACAATAAACTTGTTGGATTAAACTTAATAATACCCACATAATAATGTGAAATAGTCTTGTTTTCTTAGGTAATAATAGGGGTAAGTATGTCCGATAGCTGCCAAAAATGTTAGCGAACTTGGCTGCTGTCCAGGGCAATCTAGACATAATTAAGTCTCGTCACTGGAGATTCGTTTAGCAAAATTTGATCCTTATGAGTTTCCGAGAGCAGTAACACAATTATTACCTACTCAGCTTTTCTGCCTCCTAAAACTACATTTTATCGGCCAAGTATTGAATAAAAACCATTATCGTAAACCTAGAAGGAAACATATGCAAAAAAATCACCAGATTCCCTCTCTATTCAAATTTTACGACTTACCCTAAAATCCACAATAAAATTCCGGGATACCGAGCCCGCAATCCGGGACACGCAACAACACTAACCGTTGCATAATACACCCGGGATTTGAATCGTCAACTAGCTAGTTATTAGAATTGCAAAATTTTGCAAATCCCGCTAAATATTCCGGGATGCGTCACTTCGTTTGACAAAGTTTCGAGTTCTCGTTTACATGTATACCGGGGTTTATTTAGTCGTAAAGTTTAGGTGTTGCAGTCTCAGCTCAAAGGTCGCTATTTTAATTGTTTTAATGGACTTTCTAATATGTAGTTGTTTCTAGAACAAAGACAGCTTAGACACGCTGGAATTGTGCTTTGTCAAAATATATCGGATTTTTTTAACTTTATTTACACAGATTCAGCCATAATCAAAAAGAAAATTGATAAGTTTCCAGTAAAGCACACTCGTATGACTGAAAATGTCGATCAGCTTGTTGAACTACCGTCCGCTTTGCTTACGGACGGCAGTTTTTTGATAAGTTTTGTACAAGGAAATCTTCCGAAATCGAGCGTTAATGATCATGAATTCACAACTTTTCCCAAATCAAAGAAAAACATCCTATAATATAACCTATTTCGCACAATCTTATATACAACTTCAGCAAGGAATAAGGGCACGATCGCATGTTACGAAAAACGCAACGTAAGGATGTCTGATGTGCTATGTCATTCCTTAATATTGGGTACTTAGCCCTCGGAGGAACGTTTATGTTGATGACGTAACCTCTCAAGGAAAAGGTATGACACAAATTGTACAAGACAATTTAAGGAAGATGTTAAAATTTTGTAACGTTTTAAGCAAGTTAACTGAAACTTATGTCCTGGTTGCTGTTCTGTGCGGTGCTATACTCGCGTCCCGTGGGAATTTCTTCTAGTATCCGGATGAAAAGTAGTCAATGTCCTGTCTTAGGGTCTAGACTATCTGTGTGCTTTCATTTGCAACGGTTGAATAATTTTGACGTGAAAGAAAGACACCTGAAGTTACTAACGTTTTATAATATTAGTAAGGATACTCAATACTCAATTCTTTATCAGAATTTCATATGTAAAACAAGAGGCAGATTTTATAAAATAGAAAAAAAAATGGATTCTATTAGGGCACTGCTTAAGATTAATAGACAGTTCTAAGAACTATAACATCTAGGTATAAAGTTTCTTTGTAACACTTTAACAACAGTCTCATATATTCAAATACTTAATTTAACTTTTCACACGGAAAGAAGGATTTTTGTTCCTTTTTTCTTTTCAAAGGGAAGGTTTCATTCAATTGTGGTAAAGTGTTACTTATGGCGGAAAACCTCTTAGGTTTGTTCCCTAAAGGACCATGGCAACACGTTCTAATATGAATGTATGACTATTTTGTTTTTAACTGGTGTATTACCGTGGATTTGTCCGCGAATTTTAATGGGGAAAATTGTCATTTTATATATTTGCTTGGCAGTTTAAAAAAATATATATTTTAAGTATCTTTTTAAGCCCTTATAAAAAGTAATTTCAATCTCTGAAACTACTTAAATTCATCATCTGCCTAGTCTTTTCCCAATTATGTTGGGGTCGGCTTCCAGTCTAACTGGATGCAGCTGAGAACCAGTGTTTTACATGAAGCGAGTGCCTATCTGACCCCCACAACCCAGTTACGCGGGCAACCCGATACCCATTGGTAAATCATAGCATTGTCCTGACGACTAAAAACATAACAGAATTTGTCCTTCTGACTTTTCAGAAACATAAATTTTACTAAAACTACGACGACAATTTCATCCAACCTATTTATCCATCCCCTTCAAAACCATTGAATCTTCATAAATATTTAAAACGTTTTCAATTTCTCGATGTAGACCCGTCAACACAGAAAGTGTTGGCCCATTGTATGCTAATGTAGGAGGTCAAGGTCCAAGGTCAACACGCGACGAGTTTCATGTAAATAAACACACAAAGTAATGTTTTTAAAGTAGAATACTTGAAGTGGCACTTTAAGTAGCTTTTCATCGCATATTTATGGGAAAGATCATTTNCTAAGGGGTAGATAGAAGAGGGCTTGAATTTGCTGGGAATAATAATTTTGCTATACACTTATACAGAGAGAGTCATTGTATCAAGTCTTTTGTAATGATGGGTTAGTCATCAGTTTCGACTACCTAGGTTTATGTAGATAGAAGACTGTTCCAGCTAGACACTAGGTTCGTCACCGGTTTCATCCTCTTCCCAATGAAATTACTTCCAAAATAAGCTACTTATAATACGAAAGTTTCATCAAAATCAAAATGCATTTGGTACTTTTTGCGTAAAACATGATGCGCAGCCTAAAACTTTAGGCTGTCCAAAATATAAATTCGAAAACTCTAACAACAGTCGCGTTTTAACCAAAACTTAAACGAAATAGGATAAACTGCATTTATTTTCCCGCTTTCTTTAATTCCACAAATTAACATACACTGACGTTATTCCGTAAAACCTATTAAAATGCATCTCCATTGTAACACACCACAATATGTGTTTAAAGCACACACTAGCATATTTATGGCAAAATCTACGTCAAAAAGTCATTTAAAACCAAAAGAGCACAGACGTAAGCAAAACAAATCTGTAACATAAATACTAAATAGTGCTTGCAGTATTAAACCAAAATCCCGGATTGCAATGATAGGAATCCCGGGATTTGTGGCACAACGGGATTTTTGCCGTCAAAGTTAACAAGCGTGTCTATGTGTCATGTGCAGGCGGTTAGTTAAAATTTGGAATCGTAATAATTTAACCAGTGGGTTGAATAAAGCTATGCTTTGCTTAAACACAATAAACTTGTTGGATTAAACTTAATAATACCCACATAATAATGTGAAATAGTCTTGTTTTCTTAGGTAATAATAGGGGTAAGTATGTCCGATAGCTGCCAAAAATGTTAGCGAACTTGGCTGCTGTCCAGGGCAATCTAGACATAATTAAGTCTCGTCACTGGAGATTCGTTTAGCAAAATTTGATCCTTATGAGTTTCCGAGAGCAGTAACACAATTATTACCTACTCAGCTTTTCTGCCTCCTAAAACTACATTTTATCGGCCAAGTATTGAATAAAAACCATTATCGTAAACCTAGAAGGAAACATATGCAAAAAAATCACCAGATTCCCTCTCTATTCAAATTTTACGACTTACCCTAAAATCCACAATAAAATTCCGGGATACCGAGCCCGCAATCCGGGACACGCAACAACACTAACCGTTGCATAATACACCCGGGATTTGAATCGTCAACTAGCTAGTTATTAGAATTGCAAAATTTTGCAAATCCCGCTAAATATTCCGGGATGCGTCACTTCGTTTGACAAAGTTTCGAGTTCTCGTTTACATGTATACCGGGGTTTATTTAGTCGTAAAGTTTAGGTGTTGCAGTCTCAGCTCAAAGGTCGCTATTTTAATTGTTTTAATGGACTTTCTAATATGTAGTTGTTTCTAGAACAAAGACAGCTTAGACACGCTGGAATTGTGCTTTGTCAAAATATATCGGATTTTTTTAACTTTATTTACACAGATTCAGCCATAATCAAAAAGAAAATTGATAAGTTTCCAGTAAAGCACACTCGTATGACTGAAAATGTCGATCAGCTTGTTGAACTACCGTCCGCTTTGCTTACGGACGGCAGTTTTTTGATAAGTTTTGTACAAGGAAATCTTCCGAAATCGAGCGTTAATGATCATGAATTCACAACTTTTCCCAAATCAAAGAAAAACATCCTATAATATAACCTATTTCGCACAATCTTATATACAACTTCAGCAAGGAATAAGGGCACGATCGCATGTTACGAAAAACGCAACGTAAGGATGTCTGATGTGCTATGTCATTCCTTAATATTGGGTACTTAGCCCTCGGAGGAACGTTTATGTTGATGACGTAACCTCTCAAGGAAAAGGTATGACACAAATTGTACAAGACAATTTAAGGAAGATGTTAAAATTTTGTAACGTTTTAAGCAAGTTAACTGAAACTTATGTCCTGGTTGCTGTTCTGTGCGGTGCTATACTCGCGTCCCGTGGGAATTTCTTCTAGTATCCGGATGAAAAGTAGTCAATGTCCTGTCTTAGGGTCTAGACTATCTGTGTGCTTTCATTTGCAACGGTTGAATAATTTTGACGTGAAAGAAAGACACCTGAAGTTACTAACGTTTTATAATATTAGTAAGGATACTCAATACTCAATTCTTTATCAGAATTTCATATGTAAAACAAGAGGCAGATTTTATAAAATAGAAAAAAAAATGGATTCTATTAGGGCACTGCTTAAGATTAATAGACAGTTCTAAGAACTATAACATCTAGGTATAAAGTTTCTTTGTAACACTTTAACAACAGTCTCATATATTCAAATACTTAATTTAACTTTTCACACGGAAAGAAGGATTTTTGTTCCTTTTTTCTTTTCAAAGGGAAGGTTTCATTCAATTGTGGTAAAGTGTTACTTATGGCGGAAAACCTCTTAGGTTTGTTCCCTAAAGGACCATGGCAACACGTTCTAATATGAATGTATGACTATTTTGTTTTTAACTGGTGTATTACCGTGGATTTGTCCGCGAATTTTAATGGGGAAAATTGTCATTTTATATATTTGCTTGGCAGTTTAAAAAAATATATATTTTAAGTATCTTTTTAAGCCCTTATAAAAAGTAATTTCAATCTCTGAAACTACTTAAATTCATCATCTGCCTAGTCTTTTCCCAATTATGTTGGGGTCGGCTTCCAGTCTAACTGGATGCAGCTGAGAACCAGTGTTTTACATGAAGCGAGTGCCTATCTGACCCCCACAACCCAGTTACGCGGGCAACCCGATACCCATTGGTAAATCATAGCATTGTCCTGACGACTAAAAACATAACAGAATTTGTCCTTCTGACTTTTCAGAAACATAAATTTTACTAAAACTACGACGACAATTTCATCCAACCTATTTATCCATCCCCTTCAAAACCATTGAATCTTCATAAATATTTAAAACGTTTTCAATTTCTCGATGTAGACCCGTCAACACAGAAAGTGTTGGCCCATTGTATGCTAATGTAGGAGGTCAAGGTCCAAGGTCAACACGCGACGAGTTTCATGTAAATAAACACACAAAGTAATGTTTTTAAAGTAGAATACTTGAAGTGGCACTTTAAGTAGCTTTTCATCGCATATTTATGGGAAAGATCATTTTGTCTTAGCGTCAATTCACACCGAGACGCGACGCGACGCGACGCTGCACGCAGATTTTACATAGAGCGACTCAAAATATACTTTATTCACTACGCGAAAGGATACACATTTAATTGTGAGAATTCAGATACGTCGCGCTGCACCTCGAGACGCCGCGCGGCGCAGCGCGACGCATCTTGACGCAGCGGTGACGCGCGGCGGGCAAGATCGGTGCTGCATCTCGCGATTTGCTTTGTTTTTAAGATACGTCTCGCGACGCCGCGAGGCGTCGCGCTACATCAAAGCCGCGTCGCGTCGCGTCGCGTCTCGGTGTGAATTGACCCTTAGGTACAGACAACGGCAGTTCAACGTATACCAATCTGTCAAATTTTACCAATCGAACCTTCCACTATTGTGATAAGGTTATAAATCGATTGCAGAAATTTGACAGATTGTATTGTAGTTATTGATTTGTTTTATACTGTCAAAGATTACTGCAACATCTTATAGATGTGTTTGTATTTAAAACTAACTTATGCCAGCGGTTTCACCTGTTACCCGAGGGGATTTAATTAGCCAATATGTTCTTGTGATATATTTACTTACGTTACTAGCAAGTTTGAAAATCTGTTTAATCGTTAACATGTGAGAGAATATACAAAAACGCATTTATAATATTAGTAAGATAGGATTGACGATTTAGATTAGTTACCTACTAAGATTTAAAACTTACTGAAAGTGAGTATTTTCCAACGCATCTAACCATGTGCAAATACATCAAATAGTTACATAGATAAATAATTATGATTCTGTATATTACATAACATAAAGTTGGCATCCATTCCAAAATATATACATAGAGATGATGATACCGCCGCATCCTCCGTACATCAACAAAATGTTCATAAATCCAAAACTTTGCAGATTAACTCCCTCTTCGGATGCGCTATCGAACTTGGGACGTATTTATTTTCCAAATACCCGCTTGTGAAGAGATTTATCCGTATGTACGTCGCATTAAGCATCCTTTGGCGTCGCTAAATATTATGAATCATTAAAATTTAGACCTTTGATAGCTGTTTGTTTGTCTATCTAGCTTTAATTAGGGGACTATTAACTGCTCTGTGTCATTCATTAGCTTTGACGAATATTTTGACTGTAAATAGGTAAATAAGTAAATAGCTTCCGCCAGCTTCAACCGCGTCCCGTGGGAACTACTCCGCTCACCCGGATAAAAAGTAGCCTGTAGCCTTCCTCTATAAATGGGCTATCTAACACTGAAAGAATTTTTCAAATCGGACCAGTACTTCCTGCGATTACCGCGTTCAAACAAACAAACTCTTTAACTTTTTAATATTAGTATAGATATTCTATATGTAAAGATATTACGATATTTCGGGTATACCAGTGGATGTCGGTAAAGTCTGAAATAGAAAGTGTTATCGGAATTTGATCACGTTATCTTGAAAGGTTGACGTTTACATGGACTGTCATGTCGCTGGAATAAGGATTGATTTATTGTTTTATATCAATTCTATTACAAGTGGCACGTGTAACAGTGGTGTAATCAATGTATTATTATGATTTTAACTACCGCCAACGGTTTCATCCGTTTCCTGAAGGAACTGCTTTCTGCACCCGGATAAAAAGTAACCTAAGTATATTATTGTCTGATGCTTAACTTATATTACTTACTGTAAATTTTAATCTTAATCCGTCCAGTAGTTTTTGCGTGAAAAAGTAGCAAACATGCATACATTTCACAAACTTTCACATTTGTAAGGTAGGATTTTGTTAAAAAAATGTACAGACGACAGCTCATCAAGTTACCACAATCTGTCAAATTTCTTCAGCAGATTTTCAACATTATCACAATAGCAGAAGGTTAATCTTCGGTTGGTAAAATTTTAAAGATTCATGTAGGTTGACCTGCTGTCGTCTGTACCTACTATGCGAAATGACAATATTTCTCCACTATTTAATGGACGCTATTACACATCTATCTACCTTTTAAAAAAACCGCATCAAAATCCGTTGCATAGTTTTAAAGATTTAAAGGTACATAGGGATATAGGGACAGAGAAAGCGACGTTGTTTACTACGACGCACTATGGGATAATTTCACGAAAACTTACCCAAAAATATTTTGGCTGATATTAATGTCTGGTAGTCTATACACTACTGGAAAATAGGTTTTAATTTATTTATGGACCATCTTTTCTTACATTTAGTGTCAATTTTATGAAAAAAATAAAAATTAAATAAAAAAATTGAAAAATACAGAAATTTATGTGTATATATTTATGTATTTTTTATTTTTACATATTTTTAGAGTTCTGTTATTGTAATTGAAATAAAATAAAAACATTGTATGCCTTATATAAATAAATCATAATCACATTCGCAATCGAAATTTCGTTTTCTTTCTCTAGTGGTCTGTTTTCCTAAATATCCAGTAACTGTATTGCCTATGTCGACAAAGGTGTACATTTCCTAAGTTTAAATAAACGGGAACATGAATGGAAAGGATCGGAAGATATAAAAATATAACACTACAAAAGAAACATAAAGACACGTGTTTAAGTAAAAACGTGTTAAAGTAAGTTTAAGTTAAAATTTTGCATGGAAAATATTCTAAAGTACGTGTTGAACGTGTGTTTATCTATTTTAATAGCACTGAAAGATCTGCTCAACAACCTTTAAAATTGCACTGGCGAAAGTTTTTCGAGGTAAAATTTGATCTGAAGTTTCTGCCTCCGCTGCCTTCACTCAGATAGTTAGCTGATTCTTGCAGAATGATCCTGTCTGAAGTGACCGTATGATCATGCAAATAATTAAAATATTAAACAATTATTTTAGGGTTCCGTACCAAAGGGTAAAAACGGAACCCCTAAATTACTAAGCTTCAGTTGTCTGTCTGTCTTCCCACGCTGTATCTCATAACCGTGATAAGCTAGAAAGCTGAAATTTCACAAAAATGATTATTTTCTGTTGCCGCCTATAACAACAAATACTAAAAATTTAAAAAAGTTATATATTAAGGGGGTCCCCATACAATAAATTATAAAGACAGTGCAATTGAATTACAACGGCCACACCTTCGTGGAACTTAAGCTTTGTACGGAAACCTTCGCGTGCCGAGTCCCAACTCCCCCACTTGCCGGATTTTTTTGAGTAACTTTTTGTATACTAATGAAAATCAATAAAAAATATATATTTCATAATAATTGAAAAATTAACTAAATTGTGTATTGCGTTCCCATACGAAACAAAAAAGTGCATTATACTTTTAAAGTGCAAACTTGTGCAACTTATTGTTTCATATTCAATAACCAATAATAGTACTTCATTTGTGTATCACAATGAATGCCCTACTTTGCCCTACTTTTGATATAAACCTTTTTGAATTTCAAGAAATCGTAGAAAAAGTCAAGTTTGTTATATAAACGTTTTACGTATATATAATTTATTAAATATACAAGTTTTAAACTACTTACTAGTAAAATTAAATACTTCTTACTATTAACAACAGTATTCAATACAAAAATATATATGTTTACTAACAAAAATTAAAAAAGAAACGATAGGAAAGTTCACCAAAATTTTCCAACAAAAGGTACGCTACAAATCACTTCACAGAAAAGACAACTTTGCGCCTCGATATCTCAGTAATTTAACTCCTCAGTTGAAAAATAAGGGTAGTTTCTAATAGAGAATTTATCAGGCTATCGAATTATATTACTTAAATTGTAAGCAGATGAAATTTGCATTTTGCATTTATGGGCATGCACCTCCATACAAGCATCCCATAGTGCGACGTAGTGATTATGTTTGTCATTGTAGATCAAACCCCAAGATAATCAAACAGACAAACACCACCTGTACCTGTAATTACACTTCAATTTTAACGATGAAAGCTGACAATAACGACGGAAAAAATAAAGAAATGCTTTCGCTAACTGGAATCGTGAACCATGTCGACCTAACGAGACGGCTGACAACTAAGAGCATTTAACCACCGGAACCACCATGTGTACAAGGGCGAAAATGTGTACCACTCAGGAGGCGAGGCAACGCAACAAATAGTGATAGTTTGGTCATACGTTTTCAGCCACAACAAAATTCACAAAGCCTACTAATATTGTAAAATAATGCGAAACTTTTGAGGATGTTTCGTACCCTTACGCGCAAATGGCTGACTTGATTTCCATGAAACTTGGCAGTAACATAGCTTGCATATCAGAAAAACATATAGGGTACTTTTAACCCGGGTGCGGGGAGTAGTTCCTTTAAGAAACGGGTGAAACAGCTGACGCACACATCAACACACGAGTATGACCGGCGTTCTCATACCTTTGACAAAGGAGAAGGCACGGCAATATCATGTCTGGTTGGTTACATGCTCTAAGGCTGACAATCAAGCACAGGTGACGCTGAAGTGACGTAGATATTGCCGATAAAAATAATGGCGGGAACAAATGAACGCCGGCCGCCATATTGGAGTTGTAAATTGTAGGTCAGGGGAGATAACTGCTAGAAGGGACGTTTGTGGAAAAAAATAAAAATCCCAGTAAAAAGATATACACGGCTTTATCAATTTTTTTTCGTTCTTACAAACATGGTGGTAATTATTATAAAATTTATATTAGATTCTACATAATATAAAACATGCACAGATCTTCTCGTAATTAAACACGGGCACAAATTGATATGTGCAGTTCATCAACTGTCATATCTTCTACGGCCCGTTTCACAGTCATAATCAAATTTTAATATGTTTTAAAAATAGCACGATTTAATTTACCTTCTCACTTTAAAAAGCATTTCAAAGAAAAAATTTCATAAGTTTGAACCTTTGTCTTTTTTCTTCTTTTCTTCTGTTATAGATAATCACGAAGTAAACGCCTTTAAGAATTGTTTTATTTTTAACTAAAATTTATAATTACGCTTCCACCATCTTGGAAAGCCTTAATTAATAAAAAGGTATTTCCTCGTCACTTCTAAGAATATAATTGTAACCTTTGTAATTAACGTGACGATTTTTCCATTACAATAAAGAAAAGGACTGTTTCAGGTACTTCTGGGACATTATTTAGTCCAATTTATTGTTAGTTACCAAGTTTTTGTTGTGAGCTCTCTTTGTTTCAATTTTGCGTCGCGAAACGAGGCTAATTACTTGTAGGTAATATAAAAGGTGGACAGTCTTTGTGTAAATTAAATTAGGTTTCGTACATAAAATCTTACCTACAAATACACATTAAAATAATGATTAATTTATAACTTCTTACTGTCTTGTCAAGAAGTTTGGCGACAAGATCCCATTTGTTTTGGCTTTGGTTGTAACAAGTGCATTGGTTTATTATTTTACTGTACCTACAGTAGAAATGAAATATTAAGGGCCTGTTTTACAGGTTCCAGATTGCTATCCGACAGATAATGGAATGAAATGTTTTTAATCTTGACTAAGTACTTGTCCATGGCATTACCTGTCCGGTAGCTATCTAGAACTTTATCTGAAACCTGTGAAACGGGCCCTTAGTCTAGAAGATTGAGAAAACAATACAAACTGCATCGTTAGTCATTCGATTCCAAAAATTCAAAACCAAAACAAAACACTTCACAAACGAACATCTACAAAATTAGTATTTCTGCAAACTCCGTAATCGATACTCGTATTCGTAATGGCGTCTAATTAATCGAATAGTGCAGCTATCGAGTTACGCAAGCATCGGCACGAACTGTTCGCGACTGTACGCGTACAACCCTGACATATTGCGATTGTCGACCGCGTAATAACATGTTTGGTAATTTTGTTACCAGGGGGGTGGTGGGTGGATAGATCGCAGAAGTTCTAGTTGTGTAGTCATTGAAATGTCTACCGATTGAAGGAGAAAAATGGTAGGACTATTATGCTAAACGGGCTTTATGCTAGTCTTAAAATAAACTGGAAACTGACTGAACTAGACTTTTTTTGGGTAGAAAGTTTCAACTAAATCCGCTCTCACAATCAAATAAGAAACAATTAATCATAGTTAAAGCACATCGCCGAAAAAAAAATATCTAAAAATAAAAACTGGGTACAAAGATATAGTTCCCACCAAACTTTATGGCGTTTCGCGACTAACTTCCGAGCAGCTACACTCACGTGGACCATACTCCACGTACCCCTGTTTCCGCTTACACCAAAGTAGGTACAGACAACAGCACATCAAGTTACCACAATCTGTCAAATTTCGGCAATAGATTTTAAACCTTATCACAATGGAGGTAGATTGATGTTCGACTAGTAAAATTTGACAGATTCGTATACGTTGACCTGCTGTCGTCTGTACCTAAAAACGGTTTATTCACGCCATTAAGATTGGCACGAAGTATACATAACCATGCCATTAGTACTAGAAAGTTAAGTGTTGGGAGAAGGTAAACTAGAAATCTGAAATTTAATACAGTACTTGGCCTACTGTAGCATACCCGTATAGTGACGACAAACAGTGGATAATTAAACGGTGTTCTACGAGTACATGTAGTCGTTAATTTTATACGTTACGAGTTTTACTGTATAATATTTCGTTACACTTGATTCTACGTAAATGTGTAGAGTAGATGTGAAATTAATTCCGTATCTCAATTCAATTACGAGGAAGAGTTCAGGCTGTTGCCAGTTTCATTAGTATTTTTGAGGAATTAACGCATGTATCTCGTACAAATAAAAATTAGTCTATGTATCATTCTTCAGTTTTCAATCCAATTAAAATTTCGTTTGACTGGTAAAACCGTCAATGGTAAATTCATACAAGCAGACTAACGTAAGACACTTAACTTATACAAACACTAGCTTCTGCCCGCGACTTCGTACGCGGAACATGTCGCTTATGCCAGCGATAACGGG
>NWSH02000556.1:1460686-1475014 GCA_002382865.2 Heliothis virescens
TGCACCTTTCGAGTCGCCTGGCAGATACTTCTGCTTACTCAAATCGCCTGGCAATTTTTTTCCATGATTACCAATAAATAAACTATATTCTATTAAATTTTGAAGCTTACAGAAGGAAGTTTTTTTTTCGTAATAATTTTACATTTTGAAAAATAAAATGCATGATGATGTGCAGGGCTGAGGCCTGCCAGGTCTTTGCTGTTGGCCATGATGTACTATGACTCATCACTTCACAAATTTCTAGCCTTACAGGCCGACCGTTAGTCGGAGGGTTCACTACCTCTTGGGCTATGAGGGAAGTAAGTTATCGGCTATAAATCTAGCGTCGGTTGGCTCGACTGGCCATGGATTAAAGAAATTAATGGCACTGCCATCTTTTAATTTCTCCTTTCTATCCTTAGGGTCTCCGTCTAGTATTTTTATCTTTTGCACTACGTTGCTTTTGAACGTGAAATATGGTTTTGAGAAAAATATTTTAGAAGGCTGTAAATGAAGTTTTAAAGATTTTTACTAATATTGATTGGATGAATTATTGTAAATATATTTTTTTACCAAAATACATAGGCACAATAAACATAAAATTGACGCTTTTCAGTTTTTTTCATGGAATGTTGTAAATAAATATATGTAAAAAAATTAACCATAAAATAAAACAAACTGACCAATTATTTCTGCACGTAGTGTACACCACACATTATCAAACTTGTCAAACTTAGTGCACGCCAGTGTACTGTCTACCTAATAAGTCGGTCGAAACTTGACATCGTTACATCTCCTCATTAAAGGGTATCGAGTGGAACAAAGGTACAGTCACGTTCATTAGGCAGGACCGACGTTTCTGAACGAAAGGAATTTTTGTTGGTACAGCTACAGTCATTTTCTTGATTACTGTACTCGAGCGTACAATTTCTGTCAAGAATTCGTTCTGAATGCGGAAAATTCTTTTTTTGCTCGCGTTTTTTGAAGTAGGCTTTTCATGTAGTTCAGTGTTGTTGGCCTAGAAACGAATTGGAGGGAATTTATGGACTGCTTTCTGGCTTGAATAGGATTGTTATACTTTTGTACTCGTATTAATCTTATGGGCCTTGATGAAATTATATCAATCAGGGATTTTTTGAAGACTTCGTTATAGTGTAAAAGCTTGGGTTAGGTACCGCTGTTTTTCGTTTATTTTTTTTTTGTACATTTGGCTTTTTTGTTTCACGTATCTGAAATAGGTATATTTCAGATATAAGATATAAAGTCTAGTCCATAAAGCTATCAATTATCTTACAGAACTTTGCACTTGATAAAATAAAATCATGTGTACTGTACTACGTACATTTTACAATACAATAGCTAAAAATTAAAACATCTCTAACTCACAAGAAATTTTCAACATCCGACAGTTTTTATAATATTCATTTTGTGAAAAAAAAAAAACAATTAACCCTACACTGCTCACTCACCAAATTCTAAACACCCTCTTTCTTTCTCCTCAGACTGCGTCCACCTGCAACTCTACAAAGACCTGAAGGAGCGTCAGAAGAACGGTCAGACGAAGGCTTCCCTGTCGCTGCAGCAGTACCTGGGGATAGAGTCCGGGTTTACCCTGGATAAGGAGTCCAATACCCTGGCTATATTGTGTGAAGATGTCGTCCCGGTGCTGGCCTTTGATACCCGGGAGATTCTGATCCAGTGGAGGGTTAAAGTGAGTATGAGTTTTTGTGTTATTTTGTTCATAGAGAGAGTATTATCTGCCCTACCTCCAGTTTAACTGGGTGCAGCTGAGTCTTACCTACACGTTTTATATGGAGCAACTACCTATCTGACCTCCTCAATCCAGCTGAGCAACCCAATAGCCTTTGGTGAGACTGGTTGTCAACGTTTCTGGCTTCTGACTACCCGTAACAACTGCCGAAGATTTCCAAATGACAGTCGGGATCCACGGTTTAACGTTCCTTCCGAAACCCGGTAGAACGCGTCATGACAAGATGATCACCCGCGATGGCCGCGCCAAATGCTCCTTTACCTAATGATCGATCATCCTTTGCGGTTGTTACTTAG
Organism: Heliothis virescens; assembly: GCA_002382865.2. NCBI lineage: Eukaryota > Metazoa > Arthropoda > Insecta > Lepidoptera > Noctuidae > Heliothis > Heliothis virescens. Next base: position 1,462,733 of record NWSH02000556.1, read on the forward strand.
CCACGAGCCCGATTCACGACCGTCGACCAACAAAAGCACACAAAAATGAACAAGTAAATAGCAATGTAGAACATTTCTCTATTTGTTTTATTGTGTTTAACAAGCTTTAGTATTTACTAGACACTAAATAAAACTGCTGAAAGGAACTGCCAGCGTACTCGGAACAATACTAGCGCAGTTTCAGAGAAAATAAACTTCAACAACTTCTAAGACAATTGAAGGTTTTCTGTGAGTTAGTAACATTGATTGTTAAGACAGAACAACAAACCATTTTTTTTTGTTGTCTTATTTACTTAGTTTAACTTCTGCTTTTCGTGATAGACACATAGTTTTAAATTTCTGTTATGTATGTCTACTTAATAAAATAGAACTAAAGAGACAATTCTCAATTATAAAGAAATCTTCACCACCTCACAGATAGGAGGTTCAAAAATATTAAGTCTAAGTATTAAGTCCAATATTATTCTATGTTGCCTGCACAGCGAAAAATCTACATGCCGCCACTGACAATGCCATGAGCGTGGCGAAACATCAGGCTTCCAAAATTTAAATTCAATTTGCCATCTGCAATTTGCTAAAAAGAAGAAGATTTCAACGTAATGCAATGCCCACATGCTTAGGTCTTTTAAAAGTAGCAAAATACCACGAAAAAAAAAAACTAAATTCTTATTTCAAAATTTCTCTTCTCTTCCCGCAGGTCCAACACAACCTAGGTGGCAGCAAAGAGTTCGCAGCTGTCATCATCTCGTCGCCCACTGCTGCCAACATTCGTGCGGGTCCCGTGAGGCTGCACGCGTGCGGCCCCAGACTTGCGCTGTGTGCGTCGCGCCCTCCTGAAGTGTTGGCACTCTGGGACGTCAAGTTGCTCAGGTAAGTGTTTATTATAGACGGATACCAATTAACAATTTAAATTATTTAAGTGAAATTAAAATTACGCTTCCAAAAACTCATAAGCCTTGCTGCCAGCGACGATGGTGCCATATTGCCACGCTGGATGACATTGTAAATTTTTTGGCCAAACTATTGGTCAGCCCTTTGGTCACTGATCGCCTGCTTATTTGAAAACTAAAACATATTGTGAATGCTTCTAATTGCGAATGTGTTCTACAAGTAATGCCCAAAACAAAGTTATATGAGGCCTGTCTATTAAATTAGACTTCAAGTCTAATTATATGGATGGGATGTACTGAATGAGAAAGGTAAGAAAGGCTGCGATTGCAACGTAGTTATGTTTCTGAATTTGCAGCCCAAATTAAATACAGTTTAAAGATTCAGTAAGCGATAGCAACTTTGGCCAATAGCCTCAAGCGTACAAAATTTCCAAACTGCAAAACTCAAATTAACTTAACATAACCGAAAAACCCGCCATCCCTTAGAAAGAAATTCTCCTAAAAATGGCGGCCAAAAAATTCCCGCGATTATCATCCGTTCTTACAAAGTGCGTTTAACAGGTACACTTCTAACTTGGTTCTCGACTAATCTTTACGCGTTCTCCTGAAAAATGTCCTCAATAATTTACCTGGCAACCTCAGTTAGCTGTCAGTTGGAAATGCGCGGGAAAGTTTGACCCAGTTCATGGATTGAAGGGATTAATGTTTTGGATTTGCTATTTAATCTTACGATGAGCAGGTAAGTAAGGTTGGAGTTGGAGTATGTCTTAAAGGTTGGAGATTAGATCTAGATATTGTTGATCAAATTAAAACTAAACAAATATTTATATTTATTTAGTTTGATCTGGGTGAACACTGAGCATTTTTAAATAAATATATCAATTAACAAAATAGCCAGTAAGCAACTTTGTTTTTACTCGAATTCCCAAAAAGCAGGAGGTTCTCGCGCATTGTTAGCGCAATTAATTTTTCAAAAAAACAACCAAAACTTTAATAGTCTCATTTTGCCATCTAGATCGTATTCCACTCCGCACAATATGCAAATAACAAAGATTATTAAAAACCAGATACGTCAACACATACGCATTTACGCTTAGCTACAAATGTCCTAAGGCCAGATTAGGTTAGCTTAGATTATAGGCAATTCCATAGCTTCTATTGTTGTGTCTCTGAGTGCCTCTGTCACGAACATTCGCTGTAAACCAATTAATTATAATTATAGGATAAGCAATCTACTCAGGTTTCATGGAAACTAGGTGTGCTAAGGTATTTTTAGATTTTAATACCTCTTTCTTGATTTTCCTTGTATAGTTGGTGCATCTTTTATTTTTCTTTCCATCATTTCTGTTAAAATCTGAGCGTTTTCTGGTGCAGCTGATAGATGCTGTTAGTCAGTAAAATAAGTCGGTATTTCTTTGAAAACTGACAGCTGTCAACTGCACAAAAGATTTGGTGGCGCTGTAAGTATTCTTTATTCGATATAGATAATTAATAATACAGCAAGTATAAAAAAAAACCCCGGTAAATCACGAGATACATCCTCAAATCTATAGCAGTAATAATTAGCTGCTCCTGAAAGATTAATTCGTCCAACAACCGCAGTCAACCATTAATTTAATGAAGACTAAAGGTAATAGCCTCAACAGTTGTTACCGTCACAGGGACATACATAAAATGTAGGCCCATGAGTCCCCCTTCACTCATAACGAAGTCCCCTAAAAGGGACAAACCTCGCCCCTCAGACAGTCATTAAAAATACATATGAAGAGGACTTCATTCGATTATCGAATTTCATTTTTTATTGATACCAAAGAGATTGGTGTTTTACTCTTTTTTTTACTTTTAAATCACCTTTTTTGATGACATGCAAGTTGATTGACGCTGGTACAATTTTTTGCGCCATTTTCACTAAGAAAATAAATGTTCTATCAAAAAAAAAATACTAATTATCATTAATTAAATCGCTCGTAAAGCAGGGTTAGACAAGAAGTAGATTTTCCAAAAAAATCCCGATTCGCATTAAAAAAAGTCATTTAACCAACTGATCTCGTAAACGACGGTCAGTGAAACCCTTAGAAATACTGGAAGGTTTATTTACACAGCAAATGCTGAAGTTTCCAACCTATTAATAATGCAAGACATTTGCAGTACAACGCGGCCAACAAAAAGTTCTCTATTTAAATCCTTTTTAAAAATTCCGTACCTCCGGCTTAACAGAAAACAAGGCTAAAACAAAGACGGGTAAAAAAGAAACTTAACATTATGATCAGCTATTAAAAGTAATTAAAACTCTTATTTAACTGAACAATTTCGACGATTACAAGCGGGCCGTTCCGCTGTTCCGCTGTATTTTTACAAATCTCCTTTTGCATATTTTTAACGACTTAATTTTTTTGAGATGCGAAATCTAAGAGTTGTGCCAATGAATTATAAAAGAGGTTTGAATACTTTAATGTTTCCTGGATTGTATTTTTGGCTTGTTTAAAAATAGCGAATTGTAATATTTCAAAGGATGAAATATTTAGTCGAGTTTTCAGGAAAATATAAGGTTTTTTTTTGTTAAGATTACGTACTTAATGAGAAATTGATGACGTCATAAAACGTAACGTAAGGACGTACATTTTGATGTAAAACCTACACGTATCGTGGTTATTAATATTTTATTTGAAAACGCTTTACATTACAAAGATCTAATATTTTCTTTCTGAAATTAAGTGCTTTGAAGTAGCTAAGTTTTAAATACGACTTGAAAAGNTCAATTTGGTTTTAATGAGAAAATAATGATGTTTTATTTTGTTGAATTTGGTTTGTTGTGTTTTTATTTGTCTTGGTGGAGGAATTTTACGAATGCGTTTCATGTTTTTTTTATACATACTCATCCCCGCATCTCGTTCAAATACTAGTCTTTGTCACCCGAGGACAGCGTACCTTGCCAACAGTGATCGATTTTTTCAAATTGTTTCAGTGTTTCGGTGCCTTTAATAACAATAAAGAAGTATAGATTTATCAAGCTTTTACATGTAAGAGAAAAAAATATTGCTAATTTTCAGGGACTTTGAGTTGATTTCCTTTGACCTAACCATAAAAAGTAGTCTTTGTCAACTCATTGGTTAAAAAACTTTTTGTTTTCTGTTTCCGAAACAGATAAAACATTTCTCACCGTGTGGATTCTTCGACTATAAACAACCTATGCATCACTTAACTAAGTTAAGTAATCCGTTAATCTTTGTTTAGTCAACTATTAGCGACGCGAGGGTTCAGTTAAACTGTTAGTTAAATCTTATTGTTGCCGCTCGCCCGTTAAGTAATTGAATGTGTTATTGTTTTGTATAAATGTGGACATCGTAGGGTTTCAAGAAATATTGCTTGTCTAATTAATGAAGAGGATTTTGAATAAGCACTGATTGTGAAAATAATTGATAAATTACTAAAAAAATATAGTATTTTTTTAAATGTATTTAAAAAAAAATTACGACCTAACCTAGACCCAAAGGCGTTAGATGCACTCGTAAAATAGGGCGGATCAATAAGTTTCTAAACCTAAAAAAATTTACACATATTAATATTTATCTGAATATTACATATAATACAATAATTGACCAATATTTATCTAACATTCCCTTACAGAAAAATAAACTCACAAAGCTGACCATTTTCTGAAACCGATCAACTAGACTTTACAGAGTAAGGGTGAAGAACGCATCGTCATGTATATTCGATGGCTGCGGAAATTGAACGCTCAGGCACAGACAATACCGCGCCATGTTGTTAATCGATGTATTAATATGATAATAGGAGTTCTTTTTGTATGTATTTTGTTTAATTTTGTCATTGGTTTGTAAAGAATTTGTCGTTTGTGATCGCAATTTGACTACATAGACTTTATTTGTGCCGATATTTTTTTTATCATCACCTTCCATAGGAATAAGCTGTAACACTTTTGGAAATTAAAACAAAAAGTTTTATGAAGTTATCAAATCTTTCGTTTATTAACTGTTTGTTTGTTTAATAACTATGGGAGAACCGGCATTTGTAAAGTGAGTAATTAAATGGTCAGTTAGAAAAAAAAATCGAGTTCCATGCTTTTTCTTCAAGTTTCGAACTACATATTTATCAGTCAATATTCCGAAATAAAACTCTTCCGTTACTGAGTGACTGACTGACGGAAAACGCACAACTGCAACTACTGAACGTAAAAATTTGGGCATGACGGTTTCTTAGGAAGTGTAGGGGAATTTCTGGAAATTCCATATCTATGGAAGAGAAAGATAAATTCACACGCGTGAAACCGTGTTATATTTCAAATCAATTGTTATATTACTCCATCAAACGACTATAGCTTCCGAATCAATATTGAATAACAAAACACATGATTACAATCAAGCTTCGTAATTATTAATTACCGCGCTCAAATAAAGGAGGCGCCACATCAAAGTGTTGCCAGCGCAACGAATTGTAGCTTGTATTATTTCGCACTGGCAAGCTCATTAGGCGGTGTTTGTACAGTTAAGGAATATCGCTCCAGGCTGCAGCACGGTTGTGTGGTAACGGAGTAAACTTCCAGCGGAATTAAAGGGAGTTCTTTCAAAGTTTTGGTTTTGTGGTACCTACGGATTTTTGAGTTTTTTGTGTGTCTTTTGTTTGTGTTTCGTCCTATGAAAGAGTTTTTTAAGTGGGGTAATTTTAAGGTTGTGCCAAATTGCCGTTATTGTTTTACGTACAGTTACAGTTTTTTCTACAAACATAACCTTTGTCTAAAATGATCTACTTTGTGGTAATCCTGCCATAATTGGTTGCTTTTTCTTTACCGTTTTTACTCACTTGCAACGAGCTTGAGCATAGTCATCTGTGAGCAATAATGTAAAAGGGTTCAAATTCACTAAAAATCTACCCATACCTACTGTTAATAACCAGACGCAGAGAAAAACCATTTTCCTTATCACCCCCAATATACCAAGTTTCTACAAAATTGTTAATACCAAAGTTCTGTATCCTGAAATTTGGGCTTGTTGCATCAAACCGCGGCATAATCCACAAGGAATAGTTGTAGGCACGCGTGTGTACACGACTTAATAATGAAATTAGCCACCGTTGGCGCTCCAAGCCACGCCGGCCAATATTGGCCAAATCACTGGCCCAACGTGCATCGCCCCTGGGCATTATTTAATTTAAGATGAAATGAAAGTTGGGGGCCATGTTAAAATTTTATGCGGTAAACGGTGCACCGGGCTTTTGTTGGGATATTCAGTCTGTATAACCATGGTTTACTGGTTTTTCATTAAGAATGAAGTTATGAGAGAACTGTATATGAAAATTTTAACATATCCGCTTTTTCGGAGAATGTTGGTTATATGAATAAACTATTAGCAAAGAATTTCGCAGCGGGAAAAGTTACGTTTAATACCGTTCTCGGAATTTAGATTAGCGGCTAACACAATTGGCTTATTATTATGATATTATAGAGGAAACTTAGTAACCTTCTTAGAAATATAACCTTAACTGAATGTAGTGGAGTTGGCTTATTTTATGAACCATGAAAAGCTAGAAGGTCTCTGTAAGAAATATAAGACTCGCTTGTGGTTTTATCTGAGAATAAGAAATAGAATAAATATCTAACGAAAGGAAAATACTCGTACATGGAAACATATACGTAAGTAAAGCTCAATACTTTATTCAATGTTGTTACTTGTAGGTAAGTTTATGAAAGGAAAGAATATATTAAATAAATAAAAGTTAGTATTTTCAAAAGGAATAGGAACAGGCAAGTCAAACAGTTTTTTTTTGAGTTTTTCATTTCTAGGTATATTTACAGTATTTCATTTTTATTTTTGAAAATTAAACGTTGAGGTTTTAGAAGTACGCCTTTTATGAAGATACTCTTAATAAACAGATGACTTGTCTTCACGTTGGGGGTTATAGAAACACATAAAAAATATTTATTAGGTACAGATTAAAGTGTTCTTAAAGTCTCTTCAAATAAATAGCTCTTCAACTTCAACAATCCAAAATACATCTAGACTTATTTGACCACCACTTCAATTATATTTTTTTTACGGCCAAATTTTCCCAATACTTATCAGTGCATTCTTTGTATCACAGGAACGAAGCGAAAAGCAATTTATTTTCCGCTTGATACACAATATACCATTGAGAACACACTGGAGCAAGTTATTAATTCCCCTGTTATTAGTGACGTCACGTTATTACGCCATGATTTGTTGGAGTGGGGGAAAATGGCCGGCTTATGGCTGTAAGGAGGCTTCAGAGTGGACAAGCCTTTGTGGAGTTTGTAAGGTTAAAAAATAATGTTACTTGTGAGATGGAAGAGTATGGAAGAAAAAAACGTGATTGGCCGTTCCCTAAAATCTATACATATAAAAATCAAAGTCCTGACTCATTGACTGACTTATCAATACAGGGCCCAAACCAGTGAACCTATAAAACTAAAATTTTGCACAGAGGTTCATCTTAAGACTCTCAAGATTTTCCCGAAATTCCCACGGGACGGGTAAAGAAGGGATTTCAAGCTTTATGCGGGCGAAGCCGCTGGCAGAAGCTAGTTCTACTATATTTTTTAAATAGAGTCACTAAGGCATTGAATATTTTTCTATTCAATTAAAGTCACAAAGAGACGAAAGTAACAAAGATATTTTCTAAGAAAAAATTAAATTTAAAATTTAAAAAACCCCCGACACAAAAACTTAATTTCCCTTTAAAAAGTAAGAAATAATAAAAAATACGTCGCGTTGGGGGACCGCTCCTAAAAAGGTAGGCATGTGATACTTATGAAAAAAATCGTAGATAAGTAAGAAATAATTAGGAGCGGTCCCCCAACGCGACGTATTTTTTATTATTTCTTACTTTTTAAAGGGAAATTAAGTTTTTGTGTCGGGGGTTTTTTAAATTTTAAATTTAATTTTTTCTTAGAAAATATCTTTGTTACTTTCGTCTCTTTGTGACTTTAATTGAATAGAAAAATATTCAATGCCTTAGTGACTCTATTTAAAAAATATAGTAGAACTAGCTTCTGCCAGCGGCTTCGCCCGCATAAAGCTTGAAATCCCTTCTTTACCCGTCCCGTGGGAATTTCGGGAAAATCTTGAGAGTCTTAAGATGAACCTCTGTGCAAAATTTTAGTTTTATAGGTTCACTGGTTTGGGCCCTGTATTGATAAGTCAGTCAATGAGTCAGGACTTTGATTTTTATATGTATAGATTTTAGGGAACGGCCAATCACGTTTTTTTCTTCCATACTCTTCCATCTCACAAGTAACATTATTTTTTAACCTTACAAACTCCACAAAGGCTTGTCCACTCTGAAGCCTCCTTACAGCCATAAGCCGGCCATTTTCCCCCACTCCAACAAATCATGGCGTAATAACGTGACGTCACTAATAACAGGGGAATTAATAACTTGCTCCAGTGTGTTCTCAATGGTATATTGTGTATCAAGCGGAAAATAAATTGCTTTTCGCTTCGTTCCTGTGATACAAAGAATGCACTGATAAGTATTGGGAAAATTTGGCCGTAAAAAAAATATAATTGAAGTGGTGGTCAAATAAGTCTAGATGTATTTTGGATTGTTGAAGTTGAAGAGCTATTTATTTGAAGAGACTTTAAGAACACTTTAATCTGTACCTAATAAATATTTTTTATGTGTTTCTATAACCCCCAACGTGAAGACAAGTCATCTGTTTATTAAGAGTATCTTCATAAAAGGCGTACTTCTAAAACCTCAACGTTTAATTTTCAAAAATAAAAATGAAATACTGTAAATATACCTAGAAATGAAAAACTCAAAAAAAAACTGTTTGACTTGCCTGTTCCTATTCCTTTTGAAAATACTAACTTTTATTTATTTAATATATTCTTTCCTTTCATAAACTTACCTACAAGTAACAACATTGAATAAAGTATTGAGCTTTACTTACGTATATGTTTCCATGTACGAGTATTTTCCTTTCGTTAGATATTTATTCTATTTCTTATTCTCAGATAAAACCACAAGCGAGTCTTATATTTCTTACAGAGACCTTCTAGCTTTTCATGGTTCATAAAATAAGCCAACTCCACTACATTCAGTTAAGGTTATATTTCTAAGAAGGTTACTAAGTTTCCTCTATAATATCATAATAATAAGCCAATTGTGTTAGCCGCTAATCTAAATTCCGAGAACGGTATTAAACGTAACTTTTCCCGCTGCGAAATTCTTTGCTAATAGTTTATTCATATAACCAACATTCTCCGAAAAAGCGGATATGTTAAAATTTTCATATACAGTTCTCTCATAACTTCATTCTTAATGAAAAACCAGTAAACCATGGTTATACAGACTGAATATCCCAACAAAAGCCCGGTGCACCGTTTACCGCATAAAATTTTAACATGGCCCCCAACTTTCATTTCATCTTAAATTAAATAATGCCCAGGGGCGATGCACGTTGGGCCAGTGATTTGGCCAATATTGGCCGGCGTGGCTTGGAGCGCCAACGGTGGCTAATTTCATTATTAAGTCGTGTACACACGCGTGCCTACAACTATTCCTTGTGGATTATGCCGCGGTTTGATGCAACAAGCCCAAATTTCAGGATACAGAACTTTGGTATTAACAATTTTGTAGAAACTTGGTATATTGGGGGTGATAAGGAAAATGGTTTTTCTCTGCGTCTGGTTATTAACAGTAGGTATGGGTAGATTTTTAGTGAATTTGAACCCTTTTACATTATTGCTCACAGATGACTATGCTCAAGCTCGTTGCAAGTGAGTAAAAACGGTAAAGAAAAAGCAACCAATTATGGCAGGATTACCACAAAGTAGATCATTTTAGACAAAGGTTATGTTTGTAGAAAAAACTGTAACTGTACGTAAAACAATAACGGCAATTTGGCACAACCTTAAAATTACCCCACTTAAAAAACTCTTTCATAGGACGAAACACAAACAAAAGACACACAAAAAACTCAAAAATCCGTAGGTACCACAAAACCAAAACTTTGAAAGAACTCCCTTTAATTCCGCTGGAAGTTTACTCCGTTACCACACAACCGTGCTGCAGCCTGGAGCGATATTCCTTAACTGTACAAACACCGCCTAATGAGCTTGCCAGTGCGAAATAATACAAGCTACAATTCGTTGCGCTGGCAACACTTTGATGTGGCGCCTCCTTTATTTGAGCGCGGTAATTAATAATTACGAAGCTTGATTGTAATCATGTGTTTTGTTATTCAATATTGATTCGGAAGCTATAGTCGTTTGATGGAGTAATATAACAATTGATTTGAAATATAACACGGTTTCACGCGTGTGAATTTATCTTTCTCTTCCATAGATATGGAATTTCCAGAAATTCCCCTACACTTCCTAAGAAACCGTCATGCCCAAATTTTTACGTTCAGTAGTTGCAGTTGTGCGTTTTCCGTCAGTCAGTCACTCAGTAACGGAAGAGTTTTATTTCGGAATATTGACTGATAAATATGTAGTTCGAAACTTGAAGAAAAAGCATGGAACTCGATTTTTTTTTCTAACTGACCATTTAATTACTCACTTTACAAATGCCGGTTCTCCCATAGTTATTAAACAAACAAACAGTTAATAAACGAAAGATTTGATAACTTCATAAAACTTTTTGTTTTAATTTCCAAAAGTGTTACAGCTTATTCCTATGGAAGGTGATGATAAAAAAAATATCGGCACAAATAAAGTCTATGTAGTCAAATTGCGATCACAAACGACAAATTCTTTACAAACCAATGACAAAATTAAACAAAATACATACAAAAAGAACTCCTATTATCATATTAATACATCGATTAACAACATGGCGCGGTATTGTCTGTGCCTGAGCGTTCAATTTCCGCAGCCATCGAATATACATGACGATGCGTTCTTCACCCTTACTCTGTAAAGTCTAGTTGATCGGTTTCAGAAAATGGTCAGCTTTGTGAGTTTATTTTTCTGTAAGGGAATGTTAGATAAATATTGGTCAATTATTGTATTATATGTAATATTCAGATAAATATTAATATGTGTAAATTTTTTTAGGTTTAGAAACTTATTGATCCGCCCTATTTTACGAGTGCATCTAACGCCTTTGGGTCTAGGTTAGGTCGTAATTTTTTTTTAAATACATTTAAAAAAATACTATATTTTTTTAGTAATTTATCAATTATTTTCACAATCAGTGCTTATTCAAAATCCTCTTCATTAATTAGACAAGCAATATTTCTTGAAACCCTACGATGTCCACATTTATACAAAACAATAACACATTCAATTACTTAACGGGCGAGCGGCAACAATAAGATTTAACTAACAGTTTAACTGAACCCTCGCGTCGCTAATAGTTGACTAAACAAAGATTAACGGATTACTTAACTTAGTTAAGTGATGCATAGGTTGTTTATAGTCGAAGAATCCACACGGTGAGAAATGTTTTATCTGTTTCGGAAACAGAAAACAAAAAGTTTTTTAACCAATGAGTTGACAAAGACTACTTTTTATGGTTAGGTCAAAGGAAATCAACTCAAAGTCCCTGAAAATTAGCAATATTTTTTTCTCTTACATGTAAAAGCTTGATAAATCTATACTTCTTTATTGTTATTAAAGGCACCGAAACACTGAAACAATTTGAAAAAATCGATCACTGTTGGCAAGGTACGCTGTCCTCGGGTGACAAAGACTAGTATTTGAACGAGATGCGGGGATGAGTATGTATAAAAAAAACATGAAACGCATTCGTAAAATTCCTCCACCAAGACAAATAAAAACACAACAAACCAAATTCAACAAAATAAAACATCATTATTTTCTCATTAAAACCAAATTGAAACAATCCAAAACTTGACAGAACGTTCCAAAATTGATGCAATACAATTTGAAAGGCGTCAAAATTCGTAATTTTATTTGATTAGATGACGCAATTGTTTTCGTCACCGTCTCCCGTACTATATTACTTTAACTTATTGAATGGGATCCTTTACATAAGTAAGTAGGTAAGTACAAAGGGCAGGTTTAGTTATCAGAGGTGGAATGTTTTATTCAGGAGTTCCTCCAGACGGAGTAGGCAGACAGGTCGCCTATCCCTATTAACATTGTCGGATGTGAAAATCGGCAACTTTACAGGAGAGCGCAGCAAAGTTTGAATTGTTGATATTTTTTTAAATATAGGAACCAGGTTTTCAAAAATTTTATGACATGTAATATATGTTTGAGAGCTTAATGACATGGTATTAAAGTACTGTTATTCTTTTACTAAGTGTGTAAAAAGTTAGAAATGCCATTTTTAACCGTATCAAATCAACTGTGATTAGTCGGATCTGCCACGTACGACAATGTTCCGTGTACAAACCAATTGACTATATGTCGGTAGTACCACATCCGACATTATTCATCGT
>NWSH02000556.1:1495684-1523813 GCA_002382865.2 Heliothis virescens
GGCGACGTTCAAATCCAAACTCCTGCGATGTGATACCTTGACCAGACGAAGAAGAGACCTGGTAAGTTGACAATAAATGTTCATGTCTATAAATCAGAAGACCTAAAAATTTTCCACCGTATTCTGGTTATACAATATATTAATATCTATACTCTCTGAATAGAAGTCACACTGTTACGTTTGCGAACATAATTAAACATAATTGGCTCAGTGTTAGCGAGAAAATCATTAATTTTGCATTTTTACAAATTATAATTATTGCTTAAGGCAGTTAATTACAATACCTTCCGCATCCTACATGTCTTCGTTGGCGCTCCTTGTGTCTCCACATCGCTGTCATTCGGGAAGCTGTCGACAGTCTGGCATCATGTCTGTCTCTGCAGAATTGCTAGTCGCTATGCGCGGCATGCCAGCATTAACGACATTATTCGTCGAGCTCTTTCCACTGCCGGCGTACCAGCCGTGTTAGAACCCAATGGTCTGGTACGTGACGATGGAAAGAGGCCAGATGGTATGACGTTGTTGCCATGGAAGATGGGTAGGCCCTTGGTGTGGGATGCAACGTGCGTCGACACCCTGGCGCCATCGCATCTTCCTAGCACGGCAGGCTGTGCTGGTGCGGCTGCTGCTTCTGCAGAGACCACCAAGCGGCGCAAGTATAGCAACCTTATTGGCAACTATACTTTCGAGCCGTTTGGGGTCGAAACGCTCGGACCATGGGGCCCAAGTACACGCCTCCTTTTCAAGGATTTAGCTAAAAGGCTTGTTGACGCTTCACGTGACCAGAGGGCTGGCTTATTTTTTGGTGAAAGAATTAGCATTGCCATACAACGTGGCAATGCAGCCAGTCTTCTGGGCACGTTTCCGGAGGACAGTGATGTGGAGGAATACTTCGACGCCTAACATCACTAATGTCCTTTTATATACGTTTTTTAGTTTGTTTTATTTTAGTATCTAAGAGTAGTTTTAAGTTTGTAAATATATATATGTAGATTTTGATATGTGTTTAATTATAATTCTAGTTTCTTTAACCTCATTTATTTTTCTACAAATTTTGATTTGATTTATTTTTTCTGCAGTGGAAACAGATGTTACGGCGCGACACAGTCAGATGACGACCAAATCTACGTCCAGCGGCGCTTCTGACACGTCAGACTACATGGAATCCCTGTCTGTGTCATCATTCAGTTCCTGCGATGTGTCAGCGGATAGGCACATCACTAGGCCACGATCGGGCAAGGAGTACGCGAGCATCGATAGGACAGCACTAGTTTAGAACTAGGAATATTGGTGTCATTGGCCCCACGCTGGTCTGATTGGTGGCGAATCATTTATGAAACTTGTACTTATAGTTATTATATTTTTTGTTTTTGAAATAAACTTTGCGTTTTGAATAATTTATTCGGTTTTTTCCACTCCATAAAAATAAAGGTACTATCAACAATAAAAGTCGATCCTAAAAACACAGTATATCACAAAAAGCGCCACCAAAGCGATCATAAAAATATCATCTCGCTAATGACGTTGGCTCATGTCACCGAAGATTTATGAGTCAAACATTTGCCAAACATTCATCCAAATTATTAGTTTGAACAACGGCACCTACCGCGTCTGTGACGCAGGATTTATCACATCAAGGACATTTTTAATGGAAATAAAACGTTTATACTAAAAAACTTATTTTATGCTAGAGTCCTTTTTAAGTCGACCCTGGTTTTTAGGTATTACCAGGGTAATATACTGCCACCAAAAACTTACTGTAAAAAAAGTCTTCATTTAAATAAGAACAAAAAGACATCACTTCATTTAATCAAAAACATTTAGACGACATTTTAAATGAAGTCATCGGAAATTGAAACTTGTAAATAGAAATGTACATATAATAAGTACATACAGTTCATACGTTTGTTCCTATGTACATAGTTTTAAGATATATAGAAAAGCAGTTATGGGCGAATTTAGTTATTTAGTAGCGTGCCAAAAATAAATGTAGCTGGCTATAAACTGGTTTTGGGTATTGTAAAAATGAAACTGTACTTCATTTAAGAATAGTGTTTCAAATAAAGAACTTTCAATTAAAACTTAGTTAGTGTTCTGTTTCATTTAAAATGTAGCCGTGTATATTTTAAATGTAAGTTACATATAGTTTGTAGACATCATTTAATGTGTTAGGTACTTAAATTATTTGTGCCTTTACTTAAACATGTGTTGCTAAAATATCGTCTTTCATTTATTACTGTTACCTTCAATTTATTTACTTTAAATGTAAGTTTTGAATAAAAGTAAGTACTAAGTAGTTTTATAAAGCAGTATAAAAATGTGAATATTCATACTTAGTAGAAGTTGGTTAAAGTCGCCTGTACGCAATTTATAAGCAATAGACAAAACTAGATAATTTAAAACTAATATATCGTCACTTGATACGAAGTATCGTGACGCCATTTTGTACTAAATAAACCTGTTATATTTATCAGTTTTTCTACATTAATATGACTTTAAAAATTAAATAATTCTTTGTAATTTATTGAAAACCTAGTTTTTTTAGGTCAGACGTTAAATAAATATTAGTAGGATTTTTATAAACATTGCAATCATACAAACATATTCCTGCCAAAATTAAATAATTCTTGGAAATTTTTACATTACGTCTCGTAAAATATTATACTTTTTTCAGAGACAAATGGCTACTTATTTTCTTGTAAATGACACCTTATAAAATATGAATGTGTTCTATGTCACCTTAATTATTTCTAAACAAAAAGTACAATTAAAATGTTGTACTAACAATTAGGAATATTATTTTATTAATAGCTAGCATAAAAAAACCGACAGTTATTGTTCACTAATTTTCTTTAATTTGGCAAGTTTCATCAAGACAGCATATACATAGAAATCCATCTACGAACCAGAAGAATCCATCTACGAACTACCTACCTAATAAAAATAATAACTAAATGAACGGATTAGTCCCAATGAATATTTCAAGACTTAAATCATTTATTATTACCTGTTTCAGCAGCTAAGACATTTTCAAACAAATTGGAATAGGAAAACGCGGGCGTTTTCACACAGGCGGAATTTCTACGCGACACCACTCGTACAAACCTGGCGGTGGCGTGCAGATAGAATGATATTAACGTAATTTTGGTATCGGGAGTCAATGTCAATTGTTTTCTTGACACATTCCGTACGAAGCGAGCGATATCGCTCGGAAAATCCACCTGTGTGTAACGGCTGTTATGGAAGACAGTTTTAAATTGATCGTAAGAGATACAAATACCCTTTAACAAAAAACCTGATACATATATATGGCACTATTTGGGACATAGCACGCAAGTCTAATATGGCTAAAATAAGGGCCAAACTTAAAATGTTTCTTGTATGTTACAAGTTTTATTATTTTACAACTTTGTTTAGTTTATAAGGAGTTTATTAATTAAAATATTTTGTCTCTGAATATTGGTTAGCCGGTACGTTACTTCGTCTAGTCAACGGATGTGTGGTGACCATGATTACTTGATTTATGGAACAAAACTATAAAATAAAAATAAAACATGATAAACTGTACGGTAATTCAGAATAACCGAACACAAAAGACTGTAGACGACTTATTATTTTTATTGTTAATGACAAATTAAAGTTTAAATAAAATACGTAACATTGTATGCGTTCCATAGATAATTCTAGGAACGCCATCTTTGCAAGGGCGGCCAGCATGGTCCACTGTGTAAACGCCAGTCATTATGGTCATCACATTTAATGGTCATTATTTTTGCACGGAATGGAATGTTAACAGCACACTATATTATACTTATATACATAAATGTATATCTACATAAGTACCATAGTTAATTTTGTGTAAAAATATCATATTTTCTTAAGAAGTTTTTACGTTGCAAACTGTATTACATTATAAAAAGGTTTTGTAATATTTAATAGCAACTGAAAATATAAAATATAGTGCATTTTGAATGAATATTATGTATTTTTATTTACCACGCGCTTTTCAAATAGGTATTCGAAATTACCCGAGAGAAAACTAGTACAGCTTTTACTACAGCACCAGCTTTTAAGTATCCCAAATAAGTAAATAAAAAAAAATAAGATTAAAAGGTTTGCCATATCAAAGTACTTGGGCAGTTTGCGCATGCTGCCTATTTTGTCTAATACACAGCAGTAATGGAATAGAGCTTACTTTGTTTACAACAGTCCTTTGACAAAATTTTAAATACGACCAATTTCAAATCAATTAATTAATTCACTAAAAAAAGTACGCTATCGGTCATCATGGCTGCTTTGTTTGCACTCCATGCACTCCCCTCTAGTAAATTATTATCCTTCAACAATTGCTTAAAAGTCTTGCTACCGACTGGGATAAGTAAAAGCTTATGAATATACTGATATTATTGTATTTTTTAATTAAATTTTTCATTATGTCAAAATAAATTAAAACAATTACAAAAAATTGTAGAATGCGTCTGAATATCAGAATGGTGACGTGTTTTTTGCTAAATTAGTTACAGCAGCTATACTTTAATTTCGACAACTCGTTCACGGTCTTCGGTAGTATAGTGGTCAGTATCCCCGCCTGTCACGCGGGAGACCGGGGTTCGATTCCCCGCCGGAGAGATCTCTTTTTGCTTCGTGCTTTGAAATTTCTTTATAGGTCTAGCTTTGTTTTATACTTCTATTAATATATTTGTAATAAAATTATTGCAAAAAAATTATTAGTCCCAACAATAAGCTTCACATTCCTTCCAAGATGCTTTTTTTATTTAGGTATGTTTTTGACAAAAAATATCAAAGGAGACGCAAAAAATAGTCAATTAAACTTTTGAAACCCTTTCCAACTACATAAAAGAAACCCTTCAAAACGATTAGATACAATCCTGAAACCCTCCCGTCGATATACATTTTCGATATTAACTGATTAGTGAAAGCAATTGAACTGTGTAAACGCAATACCGTCCCCTCTAAGCTCTGGTCCCAGTGGACGATTTAATCTGGACCCCAAAACATCCGGACAAAACAGGGATTTAGTTGAGCCAGCGAGACTTACGGTAAAGTGAAATCACGAGCTTGAGTGAACAGAAACGGTAATTGGTTTTTGCGCCATCTTGCGGCGAGTAGTTGTACCATCACAAAGTAGAGCCAACTTATACTTTACATGGTTCAGCAGATACCTTTCGTGAACTTATGAAGTTATCTTAGACTGAAATATTTTTAACCAACTTTACAAAAAGCAGGAGCTTCTAAATTCAGATGTTCGTATTTTATTGCTGTTAATAAAATCAATCAGGTGTGTTCAGATAAGTATGTACATTCATTTAGACGTAAGTACCTAATTTGTAAATAAGTATATACTTTATGTATTTTTCATAGCTTTTTTTGTACAAATTTACATAATTCACATTATTTATATGTATTTATTTACTGTGATACATTATAATTTAATCAATTTTTATTACCAAAGTTACCCATCCGCCTTCCCCGTGTGTCCGTCTATAACCATTAAGATAAGGGAAGTAGGGCCCTTCGCACAAGAGATCTAAGGGCTAAGCACAACACATTACACTGTTTTTTCGCTTCAGTTGTTGGGCACTTTCAGCAATCTCTAGGCTTAAAAGATTTACAGGTGTCCGTTGTGTCGTCCTCTCTGAAAGCCGGACTTTACCCACGGAAATGGCTGTAAATCAGTGTGTTATTATAAAAAATGAACTTAAGAACGAAATATGAGTGCTTTTTTACCTGACATATGTGGCTTGACATTTCTTTTTATCATGAACATCAGAAAATGTGAAAGTTTGCATCGTGAAAATTTTTTTCAGCGTAAGATAGTTCATTGATTGGGGAAGGCTATACTTAAGGCTACTTTTTAAGTATGTGCGGTAAATAGATCTTACTGGACGTGGGTGAAACCGCTGATGAGAGCTAGTATTTTTTTTTTATATTGGTTACTAGCCGTTTTCCCGCGGTTTCACTCGCGTCCCGTGGTAAATACTGCCCTTACCCGGATAAAATATAGCCTATAGCACTCACGAATAATGTAGGCTTCTACCAGTGAAACAATTATTAAAATTGGTTCATTACTTCCAGAGATTACCCCCCTACAAACAAACAAATTTACAAACATACCTCTTTATAATATTAGAATAGATTAAGCTGCTGTATTGTATTAACACCAGAAAAAATAGTAGTAATTTCTGTTATTATTTACTCCTTAGTCATACCTACTGTGGTAAGGGGTATGGGGCTGCAGTTCCCACCGCCTTTGTGCATTTCAAATACCAATGGAATAACAGATACGTTCCCGGAACAGACACAAAGGTAAAATGTAGGATACATTTCGGCTTTGCTAACAAAACTAAACATACCACGGTTAGTTCGGTGGTATAACTATTGAGGCCAGAATTTTCGCCCACATCCTGAACTGCAATGAAACAACAGATGAAATTATCCTCTACGGTATATCTTTATGGTATTTTATTTCCTTCATCATTTCATCAGGTTCTCAGCTGCATTCGGTGAGACTGGAAGCCGACCCCAACATAATTGGGATAAGGCTAGGCAGATGATGCTGCTTTCATAATTTTCATCAATCTCCTTTTTGCCGTTTCCAAATGGTCATCTTATGTGACTACTTTCCAAAATGATCTATACTATCCTTGAAACTTCCTCGGAAGTTTTGCATAAGTGGGTCACAGTAACATTAGAATTGACACCTTGAATTATGATAGAACTTCTCGGAATTCATTAAAATTATGCATCGACGAAGTGTGTCATGCGATTGCAGAGTTAACGGGAAATCTTTTAATTTGTGTTTATTAGACAAAGGACCATTTTATTACTATTGGGTGTAATGTCTTGTGATGTTTTCACTATTTAGATTTTCACTTCATTTGTATGCTTAGTACAGTTTTAGCACCGCTTATGGTGGAAAAATGAGTAGCTACACAATTTGGTGAGGTCTAAACTTATGTTAGCAATCTCATCCCTTCTATTTCCGGTCCAGTACTTGGTACCTAACTTGATAGGCGTAAGAAGATAGAGAGAAGAAGAAGCTAATTGAAAAGGAAAGGTACAGAGAACAGCAGGTCAACGTATACGAATCTGTCAAATTTTACCAATTAAACATTAACCTACCTCCATTGTGATAAGTTTGAAAATCGATTGCAGAAATTTGACAGATTGTGGTAACTTGACGTGCTGTCGTCTATACTTAGTCAGATAATGTCTTTATGACAATGGCGTCAATGCACTAAGACAATCTAATGGAAGCAAAGAGCGTAACGATTACCTGTGTGATAAAATACTTAAGCAAGTTATCTTTACACCTTCTAAACCTCTTCTGCCTGACTCATGGATACTTCTTCGCGCATCCAGATAAAAAAGTAGTATAATGGCCTTCCTCGATAAGTGGACTATCTATCAGTCTATCACTGCAATTATAATTTTTAAATCAGACCTGTAGTTCCTGAAATTTACG
Source organism: Heliothis virescens (assembly GCA_002382865.2). Taxonomy (NCBI): domain Eukaryota; kingdom Metazoa; phylum Arthropoda; class Insecta; order Lepidoptera; family Noctuidae; genus Heliothis; species Heliothis virescens. The sequence continues at coordinate 1,503,171 of NWSH02000556.1, forward strand.
ATTGAGCAAAAAAGAAAATAATTCTTCAGCTTTATGACATTAGATTCAAAAATATTTAATCAGTTCATTTTAGACTTTTTTCTGAAGATTTCGACCGCTTCAAATGTTTCCAGACTATTTCCTTCGCTCGTAATAACAATTCCACAGTTATCTAATAGCTAGGAAGGACCAAACAATCGAATGTCTCAAAGAACCAGTGGACCATTTTTAGAACAGTTAACTCTATGTAAAGTCCCATTTAACTTCAAAAATTGTGAATTTAACCATCAAGAGAAACATCAGAAAAGCTTTCACCATTTTCAAAATTATCTTTTTACTTTCTTCAAGACCGATTTTTCTAACCACCAAGCATTTCACAACAATCATATTTCTATACTAATATTATAAAGAGGAAAACTTTGTTTGTTTGTTTGTTTGGTTGTAATGAATAGGCTCAAAAACTACTGGACCGATTTTAAAAATTCTTTCACCGTTCGAAAGCTACATTATCCACGAGTGACATAGGCTATATTTAATAAAGTAGCTTCCGCCAGCGGTTTAACCCGCGTCCCGTGGAACCTGCTTCGCACAAATATATCTTATAATATCTTATTATAATATCTTCGGACAAGATATAGCCTATATTACTCGGGAATTTTCTAACTTTCCAAGAGTGAAAGAAATTCTTTAATCGGTTCAGTAATTTCGAAGCTTTTAAGGTACAAACAAAAACTGGTTCCTCTTTATTTTATTAAATAGAGATATGCCCCACAAAACTGTTTTCACGATTTCTCTATCAAACATTTAAAAAACAAAACCACAATAACAATTCGAACTTCCCTCGGAGATAAAATTATAAATTATAATAAAGATGAAATAATCTCATTGACCGTCGCTTGCGCATCGCTCCCTCCTATAATCGTGTCATATATACGATCTCGCGGGCTACACGTTCAGTGTAACGTCAGCCGCCCATCACTATGCACTCTGCAGTGATTGTTGTCTGTCTGTTTGTGGCCGGACTTGTTTGCCGAACTGAAGGTAAGTGCAGTTTATATTTTAATATAGTTAAATAGGGAATTAATTATTTAATTAAATAAGGTGTATTGAAGTTGCGTTTCGAAGGACCAACATTTTGGGAACTTAAGAAAAGGTTAAAATTTTTGTTAAGTGTTTGAGTGAATTGCAAGTGGTTCGTTGATGATATATATTTTTTTTAATTTCCCGTGGTTCTACTCGCGACCCGGGGGAAATTCTTCTCGTAACCGGACAAGATAGAGCCTAAGTTACTCAGGGATAGTGGAACTTCACAGCAGTGAAAGAATTTTTCGAATCGGTTCCATAATTTAGGAGCCTAAACAAAAAAATATATAAATCTTTTATAAAAATATATATTTCTTTTATGAAAATATATATATTTTTAAACAAAAAAATCTTTTCTCTCTATTGTTTTAGTTTAATGATTTTTTTTCTAAGTTTTTGCATATATCATAAATATGGATAAATGCACTTACTTCATATTCATTAAACATGATTGCATCTTGTGACGTCATTCCACGGTCGAAGATAAATGTAACTTTTCGATGTTATCATAATACCAATGTTTGTATAAATTACAGTTAAACAAGAATTTTATAACATTAGACTTTGCAAATGAAAGATAGGTTAAATATTTTTGTGTGGGAGTAGTTTTTCTTAGTTTTACCAAGGGGGTATCGGGTTGCCCGGGTAACTGTGTTGAGGAGGTTAGATGGGCAGTCGCTCCATATAAATCATTGGTAATTTGGCTGTATCCTACAAAACTAAAAGCCGACCTTAACTTAGTTGGAAAAAGGCTAGGCAGATGATAAATGTACAAAGAGTTTGTAAGGTCAAATGAATGAACTAGATTTAATTTTCAAACAATTAATGGCTCAATAAGACCATTTGTTATAATTATAATATAACATGAGTAATTCAGATTAGAATCGAAGTCAGCCTTCAACATTATATTAACTAAAGGTAAATCAATAAAATACCATATAATAACAAAGTAAATAAACAAACACGTGCAACAAGATAAATATCTATGCAAATAAATCAGATACTTATCTATACAATTTTATGACACATTCGCACACTTAATATTATATCATATAAATAATAATCAATTGTAATAAATCTCATTGATGAGGTAACACTGGTACGTCAGTGTTGCCATCATCGGGTTTCCCAGATCGGGCATAAAAATCTCAACGTTGTGCATTTCTTAACTGTGGGTAAACCAAGATATTTAACATGCGTTTATCTCAAAAATGTTTTTTGAATTAATGAAAGAGAAATCCCACGAGTGACTCATTATTATACTGTGAAGACTAGCAAGGCCTTTTAACTATGTTGTAAATAATTTGAAATATATGTAAGATTCCGGGTTTTAGGTCTGTCGCATAGATGTCATATCCCTATGACAATTTTATATATCGTGTCGTATTTTCCGTCCCATCAGGCTATGAGGGTAAAGGAATAGGGAGTGCACCTGTGTCAGCGCAAATGCTTGTGCACTATAATATGTCCTGCGCAGCTGGCTGATCTCCTTATATGAGAACAGCCGCCGTGGCCGACAATCGGCCTTGGACGTCATTATGACATTAAATTATGCTACTTTACTTAAGTAAGTACCCACATAGACGCTTTTAGATTCTCGTGTTTAAAAAAACGGACTGTTATTCCTAAAGAAGTATTCCAGTGAAAAAGGCGTTTCAGAGGTATTTTATTTACTTAATCTTCATCTATAACACATTCTTTACTTCTCAACTTTAGTTAATAAATCACGTCCCATCAAAAAACAAGTTTGAGAAACAGACATGACCTACGACTAACTTTAATTTTAAACGTCATACTAACCTCAAACATTCAATATTAAATTCTAGATCCAAATTCACTTAAAAATCCAGATGACTCATAATAACACATTGCCATAAGTTTAAAGCCTTTAATTAAATTCTCTATGTTTTGTACCGAAGCACCCGGTTAATGTCGGTAATTTAAGACGTATAAAGACGTTTTAATTTAATAAAACTGCCGAGCTTCACGAAATACCTGTCGCCTAGCCGACAATTATGCTGTTATTATTCTTAAAGTGTTGTTAAGAGCACCTATAATTTAAGTGCTTAAAGAAAATATTTTGAATACGCTTATGAGGGAATTTTGAAAATTAAATTCGTACGGGGTTAAACAATTAAAAAAAAAGAGAAAAATCATAATTCACTGAATGAGACAAACCAGTTTTCGTTACTTAAAACAATAAAATTAACACAATACATGGAAACTAAATAAAATACAATATTTTGGAAACTAACAAAATAATAAAAAGAAAAAAAATAAACAGAAATTCGATTCATTCAAATATCAATCAACTTCAGTTTGGAAAACTTTAAATTGGTCTTACTTAGCAATATGAAATTGGGTGTGACCTTTCAAATTAATGCAGTTGGGAATTTATAAAATTTGTGGATTTTGTTAATTAATGGAATCCGATAACCTCGTGTTTTACCTATGTCATAATCTTTAAGAAAAGCTATTCACTGAGCTAAACAAATAACTTGGTGGTTGCAATGGTCATAAAAATGCGAAACAGTTACCGGCTTACAAACATTTGGGTAAACAATTAAATATTAAAGTTGTAAATAAATAAATAATTGTTGACACCAGAAATGTTCATTGTTATGCAAATCAGTTTTCGTTTGACGCTTTTAAGTTATTAGTCATTTTACAAGATGGTGATTTCCAAAAAAAAACCAGAAGTGTTTTCCTTGAAATGCAAATTATCTATTGATTTCTAAAAATCGATGACTGAATTAGATGCCTAGTCTCCAAAGTCAATGTCACAGGCTGACCAAATGGACATTGACATCATCTGCCTGGCCTTTTCCCAACTATGTTGGGATCGGCTTCCAGTCTATCCGGATGCAGCTGAGAACCAGTGTTTTACGTGGAGCGACTGTCTGATCTCCACAACCCAGTTACCCGGTCAACCCGATACCCATATGGATAAAAATTAATGTTTGATATACATTAGCAGGTTCTCTACAGATAATTAACTTTTTGATAGTGCACAAAAAGTGACCTAAAAAATTTTAAGATAAGCAAAACATAATTATTATCATCATCGTCTGTCTCATCTGCCTAGCCTTTTCCCAAACTATGTTCGGCTCAGCTTCTAGGCAAGGCTGGCTTATCTGATCTGCCTCCTCAAAAGTTACCCGGGCAACCCGCTACCCCTTGGTAAGATTAGTTATCAGACTTTCTGGCTTCTACCCGTGACGATTGCCAAAGATGTTCAAATGACGACCAGGACCCACCAATTTAACATGCCTTCCGAAACACGGAGGAACTCGTCGTGACAAGATGGTGCATCGACGGACTTTTTTGCCGTTACTTAGCAACACAATAAACCACGAGTAGTTTATACAATTAATTTGATAATCATTAACCTTATAATAACAGAACAATAAGTATTGTTGTTGGATGTTTATATCTTTATGTATCAACATTTTACTTTTGCATCCTTGAGAAGCAGTTGATCAAAAACACGCGCAATGATAACATTATTTTCGACTTTATTTACTGAATACTCTCATCCATTCACAAATTAGGTTATTAGAAATTAATTTGAGCCATTTTTCTTTATTTACATTTTTAATTAGAATTAACGCGTAAATTGTAGAATGTAGTTTCAATTCAAAAAAATAAATTGTATTAATTCAATAAATGATAACTTTACAACATCTTTGGCCGTCGTTATGGGTAGTCAGAAGCCAGAAAGACTGACAACCAGTCTTACCAAGGGGTGCCAGGTTGCCCAAGTAATTGGGTTGTGGAGGTCAGACAGACAGTCGCTCCATGTAAAACACTGGTGTTCTCAGCTGCATCCGGTTAGACTGGAAGCCGACTCCAAAATAATTGGGAAAAGTCTAGGCAGATGATGATGATAACTTTGCAATACTTTATACACAACTATTAATGAAAGTATTTTTTGAGTTTGAGACAATATAGTGGTTAATNTGACCTTTCAAATTAATGCAGTTGGGAATTTATAAAATTTGTGGATTTTGTTAATTAATGGAATCCGATAACCTCGTGTTTTACCTATGTCATAATCTTTAAGAAAAGCTATTCACTGAGCTAAACAAATAACTTGGTGGTTGCAATGGTCATAAAAATGCGAAACAGTTACCGGCTTACAAACATTTGGGTAAACAATTAAATATTAAAGTTGTAAATAAATAAATAATTGTTGACACCAGAAATGTTCATTGTTATGCAAATCAGTTTTCGTTTGACGCTTTTAAGTTATTAGTCATTTTACAAGATGGTGATTTCCAAAAAAAAACCAGAAGTGTTTTCCTTGAAATGCAAATTATCTATTGATTTCTAAAAATCGATGACTGAATTAGATGCCTAGTCTCCAAAGTCAATGTCACAGGCTGACCAAATGGACATTGACATCATCTGCCTGGCCTTTTCCCAACTATGTTGGGATCGGCTTCCAGTCTATCCGGATGCAGCTGAGAACCAGTGTTTTACGTGGAGCGACTGTCTGATCTCCACAACCCAGTTACCCGGTCAACCCGATACCCATATGGATAAAAATTAATGTTTGATATACATTAGCAGGTTCTCTACAGATAATTAACTTTTTGATAGTGCACAAAAAGTGACCTAAAAAATTTTAAGATAAGCAAAACATAATTATTATCATCATCGTCTGTCTCATCTGCCTAGCCTTTTCCCAAACTATGTTCGGCTCAGCTTCTAGGCAAGGCTGGCTTATCTGATCTGCCTCCTCAAAAGTTACCCGGGCAACCCGCTACCCCTTGGTAAGATTAGTTATCAGACTTTCTGGCTTCTACCCGTGACGATTGCCAAAGATGTTCAAATGACGACCAGGACCCACCAATTTAACATGCCTTCCGAAACACGGAGGAACTCGTCGTGACAAGATGGTGCATCGACGGACTTTTTTGCCGTTACTTAGCAACACAATAAACCACGAGTAGTTTATACAATTAATTTGATAATCATTAACCTTATAATAACAGAACAATAAGTATTGTTGTTGGATGTTTATATCTTTATGTATCAACATTTTACTTTTGCATCCTTGAGAAGCAGTTGATCAAAAACACGCGCAATGATAACATTATTTTCGACTTTATTTACTGAATACTCTCATCCATTCACAAATTAGGTTATTAGAAATTAATTTGAGCCATTTTTCTTTATTTACATTTTTAATTAGAATTAACGCGTAAATTGTAGAATGTAGTTTCAATTCAAAAAAATAAATTGTATTAATTCAATAAATGATAACTTTACAACATCTTTGGCCGTCGTTATGGGTAGTCAGAAGCCAGAAAGACTGACAACCAGTCTTACCAAGGGGTGCCAGGTTGCCCAAGTAATTGGGTTGTGGAGGTCAGACAGACAGTCGCTCCATGTAAAACACTGGTGTTCTCAGCTGCATCCGGTTAGACTGGAAGCCGACTCCAAAATAATTGGGAAAAGTCTAGGCAGATGATGATGATAACTTTGCAATACTTTATACACAACTATTAATGAAAGTATTTTTTGAGTTTGAGACAATATAGTGGTTAATCTCATGATATACCGAATTGTTTTTCGAAATAATTTTACCAATAGAAAGCTACTTTATCTGTGACTGTCATAGGCTATTATGTATTTATCGGGGCATGTGAAGCATATCCCAAATAAGAATAAATTATCATTCCTCCAATCCGACCTTGTCTATACACTGAAAAACGTTCCACTCTTCTTCGTACCCACAAACGGGTCATTGTTTTAAAACGAACGAGTGTCAATCACTACATACAGTCGGACAGACAATATTCTGTTTGTAAACTTGTGTGACCGGTAGGCGGAGTAGGTGTCCAAGTGAAACGCATTATAGATGAACTTTAAGATAATATTATAATCATCGGTTGGATCGCGTTTGATTTATGTTCGACGCCAAAATGCTCGGTGCTCTTAATTTTCTGTTGTCTAGCTACTGAGATTCTTTCTTTGGTTTGGCCGTAGCAATTTCACTGAGAGTCTTTCTATCCGTCAAAATACGCTCTGGAGTTATGGCGATAAATTCATTTGTATCACGAACTATACGTATATTTAATCTGATCTTATATGCCTTTCCTAAGGTGCACAGTATCTCCCGGCCCTCAGATTTTGGGCCAATTTGTATAAGTAAGTAGGTGCTTATAGCTAATCAATAAGTTAAAAGGATACACCTACATCCAAGTACAACGACATCATAAACGTCTGTTTTTCTTAATACCACTGTCTATACTATGAAGATTGAACACGAAAATTCACCGCAAACAGTTGTTGTATGAAACCTAACTCCTTAAATCTACTAGGCTGCGGGTTGTTCGAAAGAGTTACCGCGGCCCTTTCACACAAAAGGCTCCCGAAAGAACACGGTGGGTTTTAGTCAGTAAAAGTCTGAACACTACTACTACACTCGTTTCCGCTGTCACCCACAGCGGGAGGGATCATACTGATGACTTCGCATTGATAGAAAAAAAAAGGTCAGGATCTATTTTAATATACGTCAAAATTAAATCAGAGCTAAAAAATAAAAGTCAGATGAAGTTACCAACTTTAAAAATAAATTAATTTGGATTTATGAGACAAGAACGAAAACAAGGGTCTGTTTATTGTGATTCGAAATACACTTGAAGAGCTCTTGTCCGTTGTCAAGACTGAAGAGATCACTTTAAATCTCTTTAAGAGTTAAAAGTTGTTTATAAAAGTCCTTATTTATGTTTAAATTAAGTTAATCAAAACTGAATATATTTGCTGCGGAATTCAATATTCTGTCTACCTGAAGATTTGCTTACTAGAGATAGAATTTTCACATTAGGCCCATACAAGTAATGTCAAATTCCTATCTTTAGTAAGCACATCAACAGATGGATAGGTTATTGGGAACGGTCGTTAGTCAAAGGCCATATGGCAATGGTGATTAGGTAGTGAAAGCCAATCTATACCAAAACTAAAGAGTTGTTTTGTAGACTGCTCAAAATGTAATTAAGATTCTTCAATCTAAGACTGAAGTTGTTGCTGGAGTTTGTTCTACCACTTCTTCTCATCACAAACACATAGGAAGTGGTGAAGGGCGGGTGATTTAATAATGCTGAGCATAATCCTGAGGTGGAATGCTATTCGACAAACTTAAACACACAGCCCACGACATAATTTTTTTTGATGCAGTTTCCTACCCAATTGCCGTCAAATTTCATTATATATGGTCTTGTCGGTTTATGTTTTGATTTTTTATTTTCATTATTATATCTGAGTTCTATTATATAACTATCTATAGATCATCATATCGGATATTTGAACTCGCTTCACGTTTAATAGTTTTCAAATCGGAATAAAAGTTCCGCTGATAAGCCCGTTCAACCTAGATCAGCATACTGTTGTCTTTAGAATACAATATTAAAATTGGTTAGTGATAAAACCAAACCCATATACGTAGCTACCACTAACTGCAGCTAAAGAGTATATAACAATTGAAAGTAATTGTACCCATCCAAAAACAAACATACCAAGTAATATTAATAAAGAAAGTCGTATATAATCAGTCTGTCAGATAAATTTGTGCTATCTAAATAAAGATCTGGCCATAAAATCAATCGCTCGATTATACGGTTCGATTAATATGGATTGATTGACTCTGTGCGATGCAAGCCACGTCACTCCAGTTTCACTAATTAAATTCCTTGTCAATGGATTTAAAATTGATGGTATATATCGGGTTGCGTAAAAAATTGTGTAGGTCAGTGTGTAATATTTTAATGTAGCTTTATCTTCAATCAAACGAGTAAAATATTAAATCGAGGTCCATATAAAATCGAGTGGACTTTGAGGATAATTTTCTCATTCCTGCTACTTAGCAAGACCCGTCATTTACAAATAAGAATACAAATGTTAAATGGACCAAATTCAAGTATTCTAAGATCATAGGATCAAAAGCAGAGTTCTTACTGCAAGACATAAATTTATAGATTTCTAAATACTTACTGAACTAGCTTCCGCCAGCAGTTTAACCCGCTTCCCGAGGGAACTGCTTTCTGTACTCGGATAAAAAGTAGCCTATAGCCTTCCTCGGTAAATGGGCTATCTAAAAAACAAACTCTTCAGCTTTATAATATTAGTATAGTATAGATAACAATAGGTTTTCTTTATAATTGTAATTTTATTATTTGTATGCCAATTAAAGGTAGAACATCGCATGAACCATTGTTAAATCTGGTACCACTTGTATCCTATGCAAATAAATGCTTTCTTTATTTCTAGCACAAGTGGGTGTCCTGTGCCGGGCGAACGAGCGGCTCCTCATGTGCGGCTGCCACCGGACGTGCCGCAATCCGGCGCCGGACTGCAAGGCGGTGTGCCGGTCCGGCTGCTTCTGTGAGGACGGACAAGTCCGGAACGATAAGGGACTGTGTGTGAAGCTGTCTGAATGTCCTCCAATACGTAAGTCGATGAACAAACAGATTATGTAGCCAATTTTCTGGATTTTGTATGCTGCAAGTGCTGAATATTTTAGACTTGCTTTACCTACTTAATTGATAGCGAAGATTAAATGATGGTGTAAAGTTTTTGGGTAATTGAGTTTAATAGACTCTATTTTCATAATTTTAAGTTTTTTTACTTAACTGTAATAATTACGATGTTTAAGAAATTACCACTTAATAAAATTTACAAGAACAAAAAAAAATTCATTAATTTCAATATCAATAAAGAAATCGCTTATTTTTGTTTTCATAACAGCAAAGACGATTGTACATTGTAAAAGCAATGTATAAGCGTAAAATCTACTAACCCAATTTTGAACTCCTGTTAAGCCCAACCCCATCTTATGAATATATTTGGATTAACACGAACTATCAATTCTAAATCTCCAGTCGCTGCCTTCACACAAGACACAACAGAACCACGTCCAAACGGCGGCACCTGTCCTAACAACGAGGAGTATCGCTTCTGTGAGAATTGCCTCAAGACCTGCGACAACCCCAATCCCGTGTGTCCAGCTCAATGCAGCAGGGGCTGTTTCTGTAAGAACGGGCTGCTCAGAGACAGAGATGGCACTTGTGTGTCACCTGCGAAATGTTCTAAACGTAAGTTAAGTCTTCGTCATCATTTCTTAGAGCTACCCATCTCTTTTCTCTCCTAAACTTTATTTTAAACTTCCATAGCTTCCATATCAGGAGTTTCACCCACGTCTCGAGTTGCATAACTATTTCCAAGTTAAAAAAGGAACCTATGTTCTTTATAAGGCTTTTGGCGTGAAAGACAATAGATAGTCATTTTCGCAATTGTAATATTAGCAAGGTTCATATGTAATTTATTTTATTTTGGCATCTGTATTCTCATCTCTAATTTCTTTTATCTTGGTTCTTACAATCGTAGGTTTTGTAATTCAAATTATTTTATATGTATTAGGTAATAAGTTATTTGTAAATTTGTACAGAAAAATGTATTTTAATTAATTGTAGATAAGATAGAGATGTAAAGAGCTATCAATCAATTCATATTTAAAGTGAAAGTTGGTACCTACAAAGTATCAAAATATTTCAATGCAAAGCATAATAAAGAACATTCAATACTTGATTCGTACTCATATCATCATTGTTCATAACATTGCAGTCTGCACATTATTTAATATCATTATTCATTGTCTGTCTGCATACAAGTATGTAATTACTTTTACAGTTTCGTTAAATATAGCTGCAGCAAGCTTTCTTTCTTATAACGCTCTTATTATATACTTCCTTCCGTCCGCAGTTACACTCACATAAATAGAGTAGCCTATATGATATTTTGATATACAAAAACATTAAATATATACTGATATATGTACAGACAACAGCACATCAAGTTACCACAATCTGTCAAATTTCTGCAATGGATTTTCAACCTTATCATAACAGTGGGTCGGTTAATATTTGATTGGTAAAATTTGACAGATTCGTATACGTTGACCTGATGTCGTCTGTACAAGCTACTACCTGTTTTCTCGCAATATCACTCGCATCTTGGGGGTTCTTCTTCCCGTGCTCAGACAAATTATAGCCTACGTGACTCAGGAATACTTTAGCTATCCCGTATGCAAAGAATTTTTCAAATCGGTTCTGTGATTTCGGACGCCATGGTATACAAACGAACAAACAAAAAAATTTCTCCTATTTATTATATTAGTATAGAAGAGCTCCCACTAGGGCCAGAGCCTGTCGNTCCATATAAAATCGAGTGGACTTTGAGGATAATTTTCTCATTCCTGCTACTTAGCAAGACCCGTCATTTACAAATAAGAATACAAATGTTAAATGGACCAAATTCAAGTATTCTAAGATCATAGGATCAAAAGCAGAGTTCTTACTGCAAGACATAAATTTATAGATTTCTAAATACTTACTGAACTAGCTTCCGCCAGCAGTTTAACCCGCTTCCCGAGGGAACTGCTTTCTGTACTCGGATAAAAAGTAGCCTATAGCCTTCCTCGGTAAATGGGCTATCAAACAAACAAACTCTTCAGCTTTATAATATTAGTATAGTATAGATAACAATAGGTTTTCTTTATAATTGTAATTTTATTATTTGTATGCCAATTAAAGGTAGAACATCGCATGAACCATTGTTAAATCTGGTACCACTTGTATCCTATGCAAATAAATGCTTTCTTTATTTCTAGCACAAGTGGGTGTCCTGTGCCGGGCGAACGAGCGGCTCCTCATGTGCGGCTGCCACCGGACGTGCCGCAATCCGGCGCCGGACTGCAAGGCGGTGTGCCGGTCCGGCTGCTTCTGTGAGGACGGACAAGTCCGGAACGATAAGGGACTGTGTGTGAAGCTGTCTGAATGTCCTCCAATACGTAAGTCGATGAACAAACAGATTATGTAGCCAATTTTCTGGATTTTGTATGCTGCAAGTGCTGAATATTTTAGACTTGCTTTACCTACTTAATTGATAGCGAAGATTAAATGATGGTGTAAAGTTTTTGGGTAATTGAGTTTAATAGACTCTATTTTCATAATTTTAAGTTTTTTTACTTAACTGTAATAATTACGATGTTTAAGAAATTACCACTTAATAAAATTTACAAGAACAAAAAAAAATTCATTAATTTCAATATCAATAAAGAAATCGCTTATTTTTGTTTTCATAACAGCAAAGACGATTGTACATTGTAAAAGCAATGTATAAGCGTAAAATCTACTAACCCAATTTTGAACTCCTGTTAAGCCCAACCCCATCTTATGAATATATTTGGATTAACACGAACTATCAATTCTAAATCTCCAGTCGCTGCCTTCACACAAGACACAACAGAACCACGTCCAAACGGCGGCACCTGTCCTAACAACGAGGAGTATCGCTTCTGTGAGAATTGCCTCAAGACCTGCGACAACCCCAATCCCGTGTGTCCAGCTCAATGCAGCAGGGGCTGTTTCTGTAAGAACGGGCTGCTCAGAGACAGAGATGGCACTTGTGTGTCACCTGCGAAATGTTCTAAACGTAAGTTAAGTCTTCGTCATCATTTCTTAGAGCTACCCATCTCTTTTCTCTCCTAAACTTTATTTTAAACTTCCATAGCTTCCATATCAGGAGTTTCACCCACGTCTCGAGTTGCATAACTATTTCCAAGTTAAAAAAGGAACCTATGTTCTTTATAAGGCTTTTGGCGTGAAAGACAATAGATAGTCATTTTCGCAATTGTAATATTAGCAAGGTTCATATGTAATTTATTTTATTTTGGCATCTGTATTCTCATCTCTAATTTCTTTTATCTTGGTTCTTACAATCGTAGGTTTTGTAATTCAAATTATTTTATATGTATTAGGTAATAAGTTATTTGTAAATTTGTACAGAAAAATGTATTTTAATTAATTGTAGATAAGATAGAGATGTAAAGAGCTATCAATCAATTCATATTTAAAGTGAAAGTTGGTACCTACAAAGTATCAAAATATTTCAATGCAAAGCATAATAAAGAACATTCAATACTTGATTCGTACTCATATCATCATTGTTCATAACATTGCAGTCTGCACATTATTTAATATCATTATTCATTGTCTGTCTGCATACAAGTATGTAATTACTTTTACAGTTTCGTTAAATATAGCTGCAGCAAGCTTTCTTTCTTATAACGCTCTTATTATATACTTCCTTCCGTCCGCAGTTACACTCACATAAATAGAGTAGCCTATATGATATTTTGATATACAAAAACATTAAATATATACTGATATATGTACAGACAACAGCACATCAAGTTACCACAATCTGTCAAATTTCTGCAATGGATTTTCAACCTTATCATAACAGTGGGTCGGTTAATATTTGATTGGTAAAATTTGACAGATTCGTATACGTTGACCTGATGTCGTCTGTACAAGCTACTACCTGTTTTCTCGCAATATCACTCGCATCTTGGGGGTTCTTCTTCCCGTGCTCAGACAAATTATAGCCTACGTGACTCAGGAATACTTTAGCTATCCCGTATGCAAAGAATTTTTCAAATCGGTTCTGTGATTTCGGACGCCATGGTATACAAACGAACAAACAAAAAAATTTCTCCTATTTATTATATTAGTATAGAAGAGCTCCCACTAGGGCCAGAGCCTGTCGGGGTTGTTCGAAAGAGTTACCGTGGCCCTGGCGCACAAAGGGCTCCCGAAGGAACACGGTGGGTTTTAGTCAGTAAAAGTCTGACACTCCCCTCCCGCTATCACCCACAGCGGGAGGGGTCATACTGATGATTTCCCATTGATATATATTTAAAAAAAAGTATAGAAGAGCTAATATCTATGCACCGTTCTATCAAAATCCATGCAGTAGATTGTTGATTATTGAAGTAAGCTTTCATCCTTTCAAACTTAGTTCAAACATTTCTAATATTCTTTTCATTTTCAACTGCCAATTATAAAGTCGTCAATTACAAATTAACATAGTACCTAATTGCTCTGACAGGCATACAAAAAACTGATTCACAGATTTCGCTTTTGGCAAACAGGCTCCAGTTATCTCGACATGTGATCTTGACTTCCTATGTATGCGAGAGGTTAAGGCTAACTTTGTTTGTTTCATTTTGAACTAGTTTTGAGTAATGTCCGAGATACATTGTTTAAACAAAATAATTTTGTGTGTATTATTTTCTACGAGCTTACCAAGGGAACTTTTTCACGTACGCGGATAAAATGTACCCTATCTCATGGTTTCTCAACAGTTTTTGCGCTATATTTTACGTGTACACATTATTCATACCGACGATTCCTTTTTCTAATCTCTCTTTTCAGACAACAAATACTAGTTGTAGTGAGTCTCAAGCTGATCTCTTGCTGAAGACTAATGCTTTCTTCATCTTCTACGGCTAAATCTTCTTGCTCTGCAGTTTCTTCATTTCTTGCTTTGCCTTCACCGGAGAAGAATGTCTTCCTTGAATCTATTCTATAATCTAATCATTTAATCATTATTTCTACCTCGTAGAACCTTATTCTGTCGTAGCCTTATTTATTTTATTTTTAAGCATATTATAGGCTAGCTATAAATACTAAGATAGGTTAAAACGATCCAAAAATGTAAGAACTATGCTATTTACCTACTGTGTCATTAATATCTACCTTACTCCCACTAAAATAAAATAACAAACATTTTATAACTAGTCGTTTCATCCTATCATCCGTCCTATTCATCTGTCCAATTGATATATTTTGGTTCAAAGTCCAAAAATACGTATTCTTATTTATGAAATGCATGATATACAGATATGCCAGCACCACCAATACAGTACCAGATGACCTGCAGCGAGCACCAGGTCTACAAACGCTGTGAGACCTGCGTCAAGACCTGCAGTAACCCAAACCCCATCTGCCCGACCCCCTGTGCCATAGGGTGCTTCTGTGAGGACGGCTACGTCCAGGCTCCCGACGGCAAATGCGTCAAACTGGAACACTGCCCCAAAGGTAACTGGGATATACTCAATGGAGTCTATTATCAATTCCACCACTAAAAACTGTTGTTTTCAAATAGGTATTTTATGTTTTTTGTGTTCTGTGATTCTTCGTGTACTCCAGTCTTTTTGGAATAAAAATGGTCATGCTTCTTGCCGAATTTATGTATCTGACATGACTGTATCTCACATTTATGAAAAGTAATAAATTGTCGAACAATTTCACGGGTTCTAGATAAAGCTATCTGACACGGCGTACTTTACAAATGTTTTTAACTGTAACAACTTTCCTGTGTCATGATGAGAAATTTATCTGGAACCCATGAAATTGGCCGTGTGTGTTTTATCTGTTAACCTTTATTGAATGCACATTTTTGTTAACTTAAAAACTTATTATTTTGTGTTTTGTGTCATGTTGCTGGTTCTCTGTATTTAATTAATGTAACCTTTCCACTGTTATACAATAACTACACTTTTCACGTTATATGCACCTCTAAGATTTGTGTTACCTACCGTTTATAATATTTACGGATCTATCGGCTGTTTGTAATTTAATTTAATATTTATTTAATTAGTGTTAATATATTTATTTTAAGGTGAATTTAATTAAATTGTTAATCAAACGGTACTTCTGTGTTATTTCTTCCTTCCCTAACTATTTTCAAATATTGCACGCTGATTTTGTAAACCACCTTTGACTTATCACGACCATGTTGTGTCTCTTGGGTAACCACCACTCTTGTGAATATAACTTTCTTATAGTAACTGACCTATTCAATGCAACTAATGGGTATTTTGACATAAGGGCATATCAACACTCTTTTCACCGTAATGTATGCTACTCGCAACAATTTTTGCAAATTAGTAATTTTCTAAAGCACATTATCAAAAGGACGCCGGTTTCCTATGTGGACACTCGTCTTTTATCAAATCACCCTGTACTGAGTACAGCTTAAATTTTAAGATGGCAGATGTTTGCAAAATGCTAGCTTAGTAGAGCACTGTCTAACAGGGTGTAAGGTCGCAAACCAACATCGTTCTGCCCCAAATGCCAACCTGCCCATGATGCACCCGTCTGAAAAACGGATGAAGCTCTGTAACACCTTTTGTGCTCGTATCAAAATTAACAAAAATGAATTCAAAAGTCTCAATACCCGTAACGTTACCACAAAGGCCCAATCAATCCACACGATAGAATCTTACTACACATTCTAATTACAACAATTAGCATCGGATTCAGTAACACAATATTTCATAATAATGTTCCGGAGCCGTGGAGCTATGTATCGGCCATACTTACTTAATCAGAAATTCATAACTAGTTGAATAATGAAGTACCAATTATAGGTGTGGTTATATAGATAATTTGTGATAGCGTGGCAGAAGCAATGCTTAACATAGTTGCATATGATATGAGATAATAATGAAATAGTAAAATTGTAAATGAGGAGGAGCTCGCGGCCAAGTATTTGCCGCGAGGGTTAATCGATCTTAAGGTCCGTGAGTGACTATCTTGTCCTGACGACTTCTTACGTCTACGGGGGTCACCTTTAGTAAGGTGATTGTTATTCTGATAACAACATTATTTGAATGTTGGAAGGCAACCAATAATACCTAACACTGGAATGTAATGTCACTGCACACATTCCCATTTCTTTACCATAAACAAGTCAGTAAACAAATCTATGAATTTATACCAATGATAAGGACATATAGGCGTTCAGTCCACGCAGATTACGAACCACGTAGAACCCTGAAATTCTACTTCATATAACTAATCAAAGAAGCGTACGGCTCCAGAAATTTTGGAAAAGCCTTATATCCACAAACATATAACTAATTTCACAGCAGAAGTAATGATCGGCGCAATGTCTCACATCTCCCACGAGCCTTCGGTCGAAGACTGCGCCCCTGATGAGGAGTACTTCTCATGCGGCTGGTGCGAGCCCAGCTGTTCCAACCCTGCCCCCTCGTGCCCCATCAAGGTCTGCACCAGGGGCTGCCTCTGCAGGCCACCGTTGTTGCGGCATCATAGTGGACACTGCGTGGACGAGAAGGATTGCTATCCACGTAAGAATTTTCTAGAAAATAGATAGATAACTATGTATAAATATGCCAAAGGTATAAGATAATATTCAAACTATAACATGTGTTAGTCTGGACTGGGAATCTGGCTCGTATTTGCCTATATCTATATTTAGGAATAGTTAACTCCTGAAGCTTAGAGCCTATACTTAATTGTAACTTTTATGTCAGCAAAAATGAAAACGGATGAATAATTATTATTAAATTACCTGGTGTAAAGAAATGAGAATTAAGTTAAAGTCGCCCTATCCGTACAAAAAAGTACCATATCAACTGCAGCCTTCGATTCTCATAGCATGTAACAATGTCAGTGCTAGAGCATCCCCATTCATAACGCTTGTCACTCCCGCGCATACATCAGACACAACATTGTTACCGCGTTATCATGTGGGTGCTGTATTTATGTGACAACTGTGAACTTGGCTCCGTTCTGTGTGAGTCCATTTATCAAGCCCATATGTGTATGGGATCTATAGACGTGGTCTTGGGGTTTATTTGTAACTAAAGATAGATTTGCTACAACAGGTATTGGATTTGTAACTATTTTTGTATTAAGTTCAGTCTTTAGATGGGTATTAGTATAGCTGGAACTCGAAATAAGTCGATTTTATTACAATACATCATATCATTTATTTTATAGCGACCATGAAACAATCAGGCCAATCAGAACATAAAAAATAAATCCGCTTAAGAATATAAGGAAAAGGGCGAGATCTGGCGCAAGTAACGATGATTCAAGACTAACTCCCACATTTTATGCCTCAATTGTTTTAGGGATAAACGGAGACGAGAAAGTTGGCGAACGGCCTGATCATAAAATCGTTAATAAGTAGCTTGAGAGGCAAGCCGTGTTCGGTGGCACTCGTAAATTTTTATACTCTTATTTTGTTGAAAAACCAAATCCGACAATTGGGGCTTTAGTTGCGAAATTGACTGTTTTACCTTTCAACTCCCATTTTGGATCGTATCAGCTTATACTGTATCAAAAACCTCATTAAACCGCATTATACAGTTAACAAAATTCAATCCCAAGTTTAAATTGATACAGTTTTCAGCTCAATCCGTCGTCATTTCGGAATGATTGCGTTTGGTAATCCTCTTGTTTGGACTAAACCTTTAGAAATAGTCGATTCGAAAGGAATTTGAGCAATTATGACCCCCACACAACACCTGTAGCTGAAGAAAGCTTAAAATAGCGTCTTATATGATTGAAAAAGATTTTTTTAATCCTGCAAATGTTTGAGATTACCGCAGTTAAGGAACCTGTAAGTATTCGAAATACTTACCGGGATAAAATATAAGGAGAAAAAAATGTGTAGCACTAAAAGAGCCTTTGAAAGTACATACTTAGGAGCCAAAACCGGGGCGCATGCATTAACGAGACAAGATCTCTTATAATGAAGTCGTGAATGTAGGGTGCTCCCTGACTTGTGAATGCTACTTACTTGGTGTCGTTCAAATTAAAACACGTTCCATATTTCCCCCTTTTTTAAGTGAGGACATAAGAGTCCGTACTTCCTTACAAAGGGAGAATTTTACCTAACTGTAAAAAATATGCCTACGGCTACTACGACTGGGACTTAGAAAACTCCATTTAACTATAACGATAACCAAACTGTAACCGCATGACACTTCCACCCATAGTTAAATCGGTGGTTTGATGGCTAGTTAAGGTTTAATTATCGTTATAGTATAGCTAAATACAACCCCTTAGTATCTGAATAGCTTTTGCCAGCGGGTTCGCCCGTGTCAAACTTAAAATCCCGTTTTTTCCCGTTCCCATGGGAATTTCGGGAAATCTTTTCTTATGTCGCGTGAGAGTCTTAAGATGAACCCTTGTGCAAAATTTCAGCTTCATAGGTTTACGGGTTTACGCCCTGCGTTGATGAGTTAGTGAATGAATCATGAATGACTTTGATTTTTATATGTATAGAAGAAGATAATAATACGACATTTTCAATTTCCAGAGAAATGCAAGGACACAAACGAGGAGTACGTCTGCCGCTACGGTTGCGAGATGCACTGTGACACGCGTGTGTGCGTGCGCCCGCGCAGCTGTGTGCTCGGCTGCCACTGCAAGATGGGCCTACTGAGGGACAGCGCCACTGGACTCTGTGTAGTCAAAGACAAATGCACTAATAATACTGAGATCAGTAATGTCGGCGCTGTTGTGAGAAATTTGGACTGATTAAATTATGATCTTATAATTATATTCTTTTATTCTCCACGGAAAATTTAATTGTGCAATAGCTGTAATGATATTGTGCAAGATTATTGACGTTTAGGGTCAATATTGAAAATTGCACAGTGATTTTTAGAGACCAAAATTTTTATTTAGATGCAAAGACACAATATTTTTAATTTAAATGCTATATTTTTTTTATTAAAATAAATACAAAAAAAATATTTTTATAAAAATAAAAATATTGTTTTTCTTTGCACTACATATATTAAAGTAGGTCTAGGGGTAGCTTAATATACGGTTGTTCCTACTTGTTTGCTTTATCCTTCCTCGGTTGCCTACTTATTACTCAGTTGGTTACCTACTTATTTTTATCCTGGAGGGGAAATAAGCATATACTGCACGTCATAGCCACATGCTCTTTGTATGTACCTACTTAGGGCCGAGTTCACTGGTAACATGTGAAAAGGGGTATGTACTTAATTTTATTATTCAATGTTTTCTCAATGGGAATTGGAATATACATAGTATTCATAGGAGCAAACGTTAACTAAGTAGATAGGTTTATTTTTTAGAGCTGTTAAATATTATAAGTAATTAAAAATACAATATGTAGGTAGGTACTGAGTTTAAGTTTTATCGTTATTGTGATATCTTACATACTTGTAAATTGTTTGAATTATGTTAATAAATGTACGCATGTAAGTACTTAAATAATTAATAAGTAAATACCTACTTATTTATATTATCCTAGGCTAAGTAAAGATAGCAAAAAAATCGTTCGGAATAAGATGGGTGCTAGAATAGAACATAGAAATAAATAAATTAATGGTTATCTTATCAGTTTAGTCTACGCATTCAAAGTGAGTTTATTTTCAAATAAATATGTAGATGCTTAAACCTAGATGTAGCATGTCCTTGAAAATAAAAAAAAATGCTTACAATTTTGTGCTTTGTAATTTAATAATGTATAACCCAATAAATTCCTCTGCATACGCCCGAGACGGTATTGGCAATAAAAATAATACACAAAAACTTTAAAACATCTTATTTTACCTATACTTGTAACAGCTACATACCAGCTGTTTATGAATAAAAAATCCAAAACGATTCTCTCCGGCGGGGAATCGAACCCCGGTCTCCCGCGTGACAGGCGGGGATACTTACCACTATACTACCGAAGATGTACTAGTAATGCCAAAATAGTAGAATACAATATAACAGTGCTTTATTATTCGTCTAGAAATAAATATTTTTTGTCCATTGGGAGTATTTATTAAGATTAATGCAATGAAAATTATATTTTATTATAAAAGATTGATTTTATTTTAACTTTATTATCTGACTTCTCAAAAACTAGGAAGTTTTCTGTATTTTTTTT
>NWSH02000556.1:1524274-1556706 GCA_002382865.2 Heliothis virescens
GTGATTTTTAGAGACCAAAATTTTTATTTAGATGCAAAGACACAATATTTTTAATTTAAATGCTATATTTTTTTTATTAAAATAAATACAAAAAAAATATTTTTATAAAAATAAAAATATTGTTTTTCTTTGCACTACATATATTAAAGTAGGTCTAGGGGTAGCTTAATATACGGTTGTTCCTACTTGTTTGCTTTATCCTTCCTCGGTTGCCTACTTATTACTCAGTTGGTTACCTACTTATTTTTATCCTGGAGGGGAAATAAGCATATACTGCACGTCATAGCCACATGCTCTTTGTATGTACCTACTTAGGGCCGAGTTCACTGGTAACATGTGAAAAGGGGTATGTACTTAATTTTATTATTCAATGTTTTCTCAATGGGAATTGGAATATACATAGTATTCATAGGAGCAAACGTTAACTAAGTAGATAGGTTTATTTTTTAGAGCTGTTAAATATTATAAGTAATTAAAAATACAATATGTAGGTAGGTACTGAGTTTAAGTTTTATCGTTATTGTGATATCTTACATACTTGTAAATTGTTTGAATTATGTTAATAAATGTACGCATGTAAGTACTTAAATAATTAATAAGTAAATACCTACTTATTTATATTATCCTAGGCTAAGTAAAGATAGCAAAAAAATCGTTCGGAATAAGATGGGTGCTAGAATAGAACATAGAAATAAATAAATTAATGGTTATCTTATCAGTTTAGTCTACGCATTCAAAGTGAGTTTATTTTCAAATAAATATGTAGATGCTTAAACCTAGATGTAGCATGTCCTTGAAAATAAAAAAAAATGCTTACAATTTTGTGCTTTGTAATTTAATAATGTATAACCCAATAAATTCCTCTGCATACGCCCGAGACGGTATTGGCAATAAAAATAATACACAAAAACTTTAAAACATCTTATTTTACCTATACTTGTAACAGCTACATACCAGCTGTTTATGAATAAAAAATCCAAAACGATTCTCTCCGGCGGGGAATCGAACCCCGGTCTCCCGCGTGACAGGCGGGGATACTTACCACTATACTACCGAAGATGTACTAGTAATGCCAAAATAGTAGAATACAATATAACAGTGCTTTATTATTCGTCTAGAAATAAATATTTTTTGTCCATTGGGAGTATTTATTAAGATTAATGCAATGAAAATTATATTTTATTATAAAAGATTGATTTTATTTTAACTTTATTATCTGACTTCTCAAAAACTAGGAAGTTTTCTGTATTTTTTTTATCGACCATTTTCTTTAACTTGTTATTTCTACACGAATAAATTGTTGTCACCGCCAAGTTGTTTACTATTTCGATCGCTTGGTCTTAGATAATTAAACGAAAATAGTAATTAGGGTTCAAAAATGAGTGAAAAACTAAAAGAGTTGCGGGAACGATCTCAGAAGAGAAAGAAATTGTTGGCGCAAACTGTTAGTAAAGAAGATAAAAATCTTGACATAACCTCAAACCTGGTCTTATGGAATTGTGAAATATGTGAAAGATACGCTGTTTTTAATTTTAGCTTGGCGTATCAAGTGTAAGTGAGCTCCGACATGCGTTGGGGGCTACATTAGACGTGCCGCCGAAGAAACAGGCGGTTCCCGGAGTAGGGAGCGAGGGAAGTGATAAGCCAACAACGAAAGATCAACCCGACGAATTAGTGTACACAGATTCTTCGACTTTCCTGAAAGTAAGTGATGGCAGTTCATAGTATTTGGCATTCTACATAGTTCTAATCTTGAACAAAATCCTTTGCCATTTATTTTTTATAACTTAAACATAAGCTAGGTATCAAAATGTCCCTGAAGGTAAATCTTTATTGGGTTTTTTCATGAGGTGAGGTACTATAAGCAAGTCTAACTCGGGACGAAGGTGAAACCATGAGCGAAAGCTAGTTAGTATAAAGCATATTTCTTCCTCAGGGCACACAATCATCAAACCCACACAATGACTACTGCCAGCACTTCGTGGACACGGGCCAGAGACCACAGAACTTCATCCGTGACGTTGGCCTGGCTGACAGGTTTGAGGAGTACCCCAAGTTGAGGGAGCTGATCAAGCTCAAGGATGATCTCATCGCACAGACGGCTACTCCACCTATGTATTTGAAATGTGATTTGAAGGTTAGACATTTCATAGAATACTTTTGTTTTTCATAATGGCTCTTCCCGCTTTTGGTTTGATATGAGGATATGTCAGCCTTTTAATGACTGAAACCCGTTGAAGACTAATTTGTCTATTTTATTTATTCTTAGTGCTGTAAGCTTCTGTATGTGCCTCAGTACTTGTCAAACAAATATAACCTAACCTATGTTTTACTCAAAGTAAAAAACACAGATAGCAGGTTAACCAACCCAAAACTGGCAAATTTTACCAATCAAATATTAACCTTGTACTATTGTGATAAGGTTGAAAATGAATTGCAGAAATTTGACAGATTGTTGTTACTTGATGTGATGACGCATGTACTAATGCTTCTGATATAGTAGTGTTTATTACTATGATAATAGATGAAAACCAAGGGACGCACCATGGCAATCAGTTTGAAGATACTCAGCAAAAACAAATAATGTATATCATATATCCAGTGCACTAAGCTTAAAATGACCATGTTTCCAGACATTTGACCTGAAGCAGATGAGCAACAAGTTTGACGTGATCCTGGTGGAGCCTCCCCTGGGCTCTGGCTGGCGCTGGCAGGATGTACTCGCATTGGATCTGCAGCAAATTGCACAGGCTCGCTCCTTTATATTCTTGTGGTGTGGTAGTTCTGAAGGTAGGTCCTAATGTTTTCTTTCCTGTTTCGATAAAACCCGCAGGTGAATTTTTTCAAGCTCATTCACAACTCCTAATTTCATACAAATGTATGAAGTAAAGCCTCTTTCATGGAGTACATCAAGAGCCACGCTAGTAGCTAACTACACTAAAGCAGTACTTTTAAGAATTGGGATATCTTTGTCAAACTTATGCTTTTCTTTCCTAAGTTCCAAATAGACAAGAAAGTAATCAATTACTAATTTCACAGGTTTAGACATGGGCCGAGAATGCCTCAAGAAATGGGGCTTCCGTCGCTGTGAAGACATTTGCTGGATAAAGACCAACATCAAGAACCCTGGCCACTCCAAAAACTTGGAACACAATGCTGTCTTCCAACGTACTAAGGAGCACTGTCTCATGGGCATCAAGGGAACCGTCCGGAGGTCGGTGGACGGAGACTTCATTCATGCAAATGTGGATATAGATTTGATAATATCTGAGGACCCTGAGTTTGGCAGCAGTGAGAAGCCTATTGAGATATTCCATATTATGGAACATTTTTGTTTGGGGAGGAGAAGGTAATTAATATATAAGGTCGGTAGGGGCAAGACCAAACGGTTTTTCAATGAGATGAGCAGTGTTGTGTTTGAAGACGTGTAGAACCGTACATATAAGCGTATTCTAAAATGTTTTTTGTCATGAGTAAAGAGCAAAGAATATATTTTTGTATCATATTAATACCTTCCTATTAAATCTATTCGAAAGCAGAAAAAAAAATAAGTTAAATGTTGTTATTACGAAAATATGTCTAGGGGAAAGACAAAAAGGTGATGGGGAAAGACCGAAATAGTTTCTAAAATCGTTCAAATGAATATCTGACGCTGTTGATGCTCACTAGTCTTTATTTTGAAGTGCCTAGAATATTCGGAACTACCAGTAGTGTCAAAATGCCTTGGCATAACAAAGATAAAACAAATTATTTGTTTTGTGTATTTCAATCTTACCCCACCGGGGAAAGATTGAAGAAGAGGTTCCCAAACTTTTCACTACAGCTTAAAAATGAATTAAAAAAAATACTGTCAATCAAATAAATCCTTTTATTAATAATAATTATTAAAATCCACACAATTTGAAATGAAACTATGAGTTTTGAAATCGGGGTCAGATCGAAATTTTTATATGTTCTTCTTACCCCGTCAAATTTTTATGGGTGAAGATGGAAAGTTGTAATAACTCCTAAAATACGTTATAAAAACATATTTAGGTGTAATAACACGACTAAAAATTCAAAATAATGAGCAGGTATTCCAATAAAACACTCGTACCTACCTCATAAGTGAAGTTATGGAACTCGGGGGAAGATAAAAAAACTCGATTTAACTTCGTAAAAGTCACGACTCGGGTATTTAAGTTTTTAACACGACCAATCACTCGAAATGGCAAACGCTGAATGAGAAAGTTTGGCGTAACAAAATGGCGATTCTAATAATGTTGCTATCACTGCAAAATCTGCACTAAATCTGGAGTTATGGATGACATTTTGTGTTACCCCGTTTTTCATCTTGCCCCCACTGACCTTAATTTTATTAATTTTGCCTGCTAGAGGTAATTTTTTTTCCTCTATTAATTAGTAGTGCTGGTATTCTTATATAAGTAAGCATTATATTCTTCCTTTTTAGAATCCATCTGTTCGGACGTGACTCCACCATCAGACCGGGTTGGGTGACCATCGGCCACGAACTGACCAACTCCAACTTCAATGCAGAGTTATATGCGTCCTACTTCACGGAGGGTCGCGAGAGTACTGGCTGCACCGAGAGGATCGAGGCGCTGCGGCCCAAGAGCCCTCCCAACACCAGCAAGGGAGCGCGACCCAGGGGGAGGGGAGGGTTCAGAGGCAGAGGGAGGGGCAGAGGTGCGATTTAAGTTCCTTTCAAAGGACGATGAAGTAGTAATAGTAAGAGAATATTGTTGGCTGGTTAGTGACTATCGAGGTCGCTAGGAGACATGACGAATATCACATTGTCTTGAAGAACCAGGTATCATGAGAAATGTTCTGTTTTCAAAAATGGGTAACTGGAGAGCCTGGCACATTTGTTGGTCAAATTGAAAATGTAACGATCATTTTTTTATCTAAGCGACAACTTAAAGCTAAGTTAAGACGAGGACAGATTTCTTAAACACATGAAAAACATAAATGCTCTTTATTATTGGGACTGGTGTATAATGTAATGTCTGAACTTAGCATTAAGATCAGAGACAGAAAAGCTTTTGAAGAAGGTATATAGAATGAACTACATTTATTCAGCTAAGATGCAATTATATTATTTTTATAAGTACTAGAATTTAATAAGGGATTGTTATATTTAGAGCTATCAAACATTCAGTAACTAAAATGGCCGCCAAATGGCGCGAAAAATTATTAATACCTGAAGCATCTACATGTTGGTAGGTTTCTGTTATCACTTTAAAAAATATTTGTTACCTATACCGGAGGATATTCTGTATTCCGCATTTTGAGGCATTGGACCTTATTCACAGCTCAAACAGTAAATTGTTCCTAGGCAGGAAGTTTTTTAAGCAAAGCTTGTTATGATATTCATTCTTTACAACTCGTTATATGTTGCATATATCGCAAGCTAATTAATAAACTGATTAGGTACTGTTCAGGTCAACCTATACTTAGTAATATAAAGCTGAAGAGTTTGTTTGTTTGAAAGCGCTAATCTCGAGAACTACTGGTTCGATTTGAAAAAATCTTACAGTTAAATAGCCCATTTATCGAGCTAGGCTATATACTTTATCCGGGTGCGCGGAGTAGTTCCCACGCCTGTGAAGCCGCTGGCCGAAGCTAGTATAACATAATCAAATAATGCTATCTCAGATCTGGTTGTTTCTGATGTCTCTTCTCTATAAGGGCGTCTACACATTCCTCCGCAGCGATAGCGCTATCAGCGCTGCAGCCTCCTTTAGTCCCTCCCTGCAGTCTCTAAGAATTTTTATGGAGCCTTTCCTAATCAAAATCAGCGACAGCGCAGCAGTTCCTATCAAATGTTAAAGTTTCGTTCCAAAAACACTGCCGCTGCGTGGTACTGTGTAAACTCCAGTAACATTACGTTTTATTCAAATAAAGTCAGTTTATTTCTGAGCGTGCGATATTTTGATATGAACCAACATATTCGGCAGGGTGTTTGACTAATTATAATGTATCTAGTTTGTAAGAATTACAATGAGTATTTTGTGTATCGTGACTTAATAAACACGTTTTTTGTAAACATATCTGTTTTATTTTTTCTTTAGTATAAATAAGCAATAGCACACCGTTTGATGTTTGATGGATACTTACGATCAAGTTTCAAAGGTTTCTTTCAATCATGAACTTGTTCTATGACAAAGCATTCCCAGACCAACACTCACGATCAGACAACTAAACCGATTTTGATGAATTGTGGTGTGAATTTAAATTGTACCAATACCAAAGGAACACTCAGGATTTACCAAACAGGTTATAAGTAATAAATAAAACAATTCAGTTATATACATCCATAAGTTTTATTTTACATTGATTGTCTTTAAATCAACTAATCTGCTTCTCAAAATAATTATAAAAAGACAAAACAAAAAAAATAAGGTGATGAGATCTTTTTACTAAGATAAGAAATAATTTACAGTGTATTACTTTACTGTGAAACTAAGAATTTCTTAAGATTTATAAAAAAATTATATTCTTTTAGTTTCCATATTTGCGGAGAGGGCTTTACTAGTTTCATGAAAGTTAGGGAACACTGAAGCGTTATATGCGATACGACTTTTGCATTTGTAAGGACCAATTAAAGTTTTAATAAACTTTAATCACCATTTTATTAAGAAATCGTTTACACAAACATTTGATTCCCAAAAGAGCCCATTCACGGTACGACTATCGCAAGCTCGACTGTGCGGTATACAGAATAAAGTTTATATTTGTGATTGTGACAGTTGAAACATCTGTTGACAAAGCCCACGTTAGGTCGCAACGTGAATGGTATTAAACTTTCACATAATAAAGCCCTTTTCGCCTCTGTATCCAATTGACAGTCATCTTTACTGAGCCTATCGAACATTGTCAAAGTCTTATTATATTAGATAATTCATTATTCTTTTTATATGTTACCATATTATTCATTATACAAACAAGGCATTATTCTTTCATACTTGTTGCGGACGGAGGCGCTTTGAATTTGGTTTTAAAGCATTATAAACATTGGCAAAATCTGTTTCAATTATTACTAGTAAGGTTTTAATAATAATATTAAGATATAGAGGGATATTTAAGTTTGAAGATATCGATCATGAGGACATTTCTGTTGTACTCATTTTTGGTCCTTCAAACCGCACCATACAACAATGTCCGTTAGAAGGTACCAAAAATGTGTTTCAGTATTCAGTCGCCTACGTCCGCAACATACAGCGACATCCTTTAAGTATAATCCTCATAAGATCACATTTTTTTATAAGGCAAACAACAATCTTTAAAGCTAAACCTTTGATGAAGGGATAGGGGAGGTCGAGCGGTTAACCGATAACGAATTCGTGCGAATACAATAAAAAAACAAAAATTCGAACGTCTACCACTTTCCTGGAATGGGGGTAATTTTAATACTAGAGGTGGCTGTTTATTCAAATATTTCCATTAAAAAATATTTTTTGGAGAATAAGTTAATGACTTAGTCCACTCCGTCTATCTAAGACGGCTCAAACTAACAACTCCTAAATTTGTACTTGATGATATATACGCGTATATTAACCTCCGGACGCCAAATAGATTGTAATTCGCTGCTTATATAAAATTTAGCACAAAAAAATGAAAAAAAAAAACAGTAATTTAGAATTTCACCATCCTTATTTACAAATCGGAAGTTAAAATGACGCATAGAAATTTCAGAATAAAAAAAATTACTGAGCCAAATAGGTACACATACTTAACAGATAACTAGAAATCTGAAGCGATACAATTAAAAAATTACAAACTAATTAATGAAAAAAAAAACAAATTCATGACACTTAACAAAAACGTTTTTAAACTGGAAGCTTCATGTGACTCCGTCTTAGCCGTATTAAGAAATTAAAAATCGTAATGCCTAAAAGAATCAAAATAATATTTTTTTTTGTCGTTTTCGAACTTCTGGAGCTCTGTTCGTTTCTATGACGTTATTTAAACCTATCTAACACGATCTAACCTAACTACAGTAACCATTGCTTACGTACTACATTAAACTTCAGCGAGTTTGTCCAAAATGCCATCGTTGCTCACATTCTGCGTATCCAAATACCCTTATAGGCCATAACTACGAGATATACATTTCCGTCGCGTGATCTCCGGTCGGTACGCGCAATCGCAAATACATACGTCACCACGGGAAATATAAAACCTAAGCTAGGCAATATTCGTCCATTCGCTTCGCCGTTAAACTTTTAATTCCTCTCAACCCTCATTCGGAACCGCGCACCATTACTGGCATTTACGAAAAACCCGTCGTCATAACAACTCTCAATGTGGCCCAAACCGTCAGTGGTACACCCGGACGTGAAATTCGCGAAAGTCATCGTTCAAGCGAATGTGCCCATACTACAAGAGGTTTGAGCCACCGCCCGCCTACGAAGCCATATCACAATAACCGTGAACTCTCCTAAACGTCATAGAAACATAAACGAGAAATAGTGTTGTTTTCATCCTTTTATTTTAATGGTAATCTAGATTGGAAGCCAACCACAAAATATGGTTGGGAAAAGGCTAGGCAGATGATAATTAGTGGCATTCTCTTGTGGAAAGGCTACGTGTACATTTTTATAGATATTCAATCCGACAGTTTTTTATGGATTTATTAGGACAAAGTAACAAATAATAGGACCCATTAACATAACAGAATGAAATCAACACACTTAAAAAGACATTTTTAATTTCTCTCCATTGCAAATGGACCAGCCATAGACAACGCTCAATATGCTTTTGTCAAATTGATAAAACTTTTTAAAGGCGCTAGGTTGTAACACAACCTACTTATTTAAAAACAGATCTCAATTAACCACTAATGTATCGTAACAATAATATTTACAATTAAATAAAAAATCGGCTTTCATCCAACTTTTTAAAGTACAGATATCGTCTGTAACTTTACCTAGGAATGGAGACTTGACTTTTTGGGAATAATTGAACTATTTTAAAAACTTCATGTGATTTTTCCATACAGGTGGCAATACTTATTAGGATCATACAGGCGATCATAGCACATTCGGGTGTTCTGAAATTTGCTAAAAAGACAAGCTCATCCAAAATCCAAAAAGTACCAAGTCTCCATCCATAGTTCCAATCATTTGTTGTTATTAGTAAACATACTTCATTTGCAAAAACACAAAAAACACATTGCATATCAGCAACTCAGTTCGAATATTCCAGGCTTTAGCCTTTTCAATGCCAACAACCAGTTCATTTATAATATTCGATGTACTACTAAAGATATTTACTTTATTTTTTCATGGCTTTCATTAAACTTCGGTCAGCCATATCTAGTAATTCTTACATAAGACTGACAGTCTTGTACTTGATATTTATTTGGTGTTGCCAACTGCCTCATTTCGGGGTGACAAGCGAAATCCAGACAGTTCTTAGGTGATTTTGTGGGCATTGAAAAGGTTTCTCAAATCATACGAACGCACGAAAATCGTGTTGTCTCTCTCGCACTTGGCATGGAGAACCATTCTCTTAGAAGACCTAGTACTTGCATCCATTTGTACTTTTTCACAAGTGACCACCCTAGCTATGACAAAACTCTGCAATGTATTGTGATAATGTTTGTATTCCATGTCTTCCTCTCAACTGCCATTTTATTTGAATTTGTTACAGACACTATAGAAAACGAGAAATGTATATTGAAATAAATATTTTAAAACTAAATTATGTAAACTAGTTCCAGCTATATTCGGATAACGGACTAGCCGATGGTCAATAAATTTAAGGTTACTAGGCCTTCTGTTACTTTCATAAAATTGTATCAAGTATCAAACTTGTTTTTAGAAGGTTTTTTTTTCTACTAACAAAGTGTCTACTGTGGGATTTCTATAATATTTTTTTGCATATTGTTTCAAAATCTGATAGATTCGAAAATATCTAGATTTAATGACGAACTTTAGTTGTTATAATATTCTAAATAAGCATTTTTATGAAGTAATTAATTTGATATTTTGTCCCAAACGAAGTAGCCTATAAAAACCCCACAGTATTCACCTCAAGCCTAACAAATTTTTACATTTATGACGGCAGTTAGTGAGATCTTTCGAAAGTATACAAAAAACATAAAAAAAACTGTCCGTCAGTGGACTTAGTCGAAATGGTGGGAAAATCTGCCTCGCACTCACGGCATATTGTAATTCTTTATCAATAAAAAATACTTAAAAATAAGTGAAGCTGACGTTATGGTACAATGTATGAACAAACTGACGATTTCTCTTCGATATATCGGTTAACTATGAAGCCGGTTAACCAAGATGATTTATTATCAAATTAAAAAGAAATAACAGCACCTAGAAATTGGTTCCTTAATTTTTTTACACTCTCAAGTCGTTTCAAAGACATTGACTAGGTACGTCTAGAATACAGCGAAATGGTGACGTTTATTGACACAAATATAACAAACTACTGTTCTGGCTAACAGAAAAATGGTTTATTTTATTACTATTTTACTGTGAAACAACAATTAAATCTCTACACATTTTAGATTGTTTAAATTTTCTTTCAATACAGAAATGAACGTCACCACTTTACATCACATTGATAATGAATCCTAATTACATAAATTCAACAGACAATATTATTTTCGAACTATTCAAGCGAGTCACATTGCTTTTCCATCATCAATAGAATCCATTCCTCAACTGAACTGATATAAAACAAAAAACATTTTCTAACCATCTGATTGACCGGTAATAATTTCAGTCTGTTAAGAATTCGGCAGAATACACTATAAACCTCCTTGTAAGTCTTTGACATTTAAAAAGTACAAAATGTTTATTCACTGAAACACATCTATGACAATGGCCAAAGCTTATAATTAAAAAAAATACCGAGAAATGTACTTATCAGTCATAAGAGTTATAACGAGAAACATACCTTGTGACCATAGAATTAATGTCGATATCTTCGACGGCTTGTAAACGGGTGAAATGAAACGATACCTCCGCTGCGTCGATAGGTCGACGCATAAGTCCATTCAGCACACTATTATTATCACAAAAACGTTTTGTTTATCCAAACCGTACGTAGAGTCCGTCGGTACGCGGCAATGGCACAACCCGCTCATTTTTGTTAAATTTTAGACACACATAGAGCACTACTTGTTCTGTAAACATCACTAGGATCAGGGTTATAAGTGTTTCGGCACCGTGTTAGAGTTCAAGCCTTTGCCAGTAGGGTGGGGAAAGCGGGGTTTATTTATAGAAGTGGAGAGGTCACCGAGGCCACGAGCCAACCTCACAAGTATGTAGATTCACCTGAAAATGTAAGAAACCCATATAAGCCTTTGAACGATTACATAAGCCACGGACAGATTTATATTTGTTTGAATTTAAGCGACTGCAAAACTATGAGTTAGAAGCGTAAGTAAAATTAATAAAAATGATTACAAAATAATGATAGGCAATAATGTGAAAGACCAAAAAATTCAAACAAATAATTGAAACATTTCTAAACGCCTTAAAATTAAAATAAAACAATGAGGCGTTTAAAAAATCCGTATGTGGCGTGTGTGATGCGTTCAAACTGTGCAAGGCGAGCAATGTACAGCAAATGGAATGTTAGGGCGGACTGCCTGGCAGAATAAATAGGCCAATGTGATTTTCTTTTTCAATTTGACAGTACATAAAAACAACTGCGTTTTTCATTTACTGTTGAGAGCAAAAAATTGTTACTTTCTGTAGCGTTTTCTTGTACTTTCCGCACATAGCCAACAGATTATACCAGGCAGTACATTAATGGTTTTGTATGGGGTCAATATGAATTCGTTCGCGACATGTAACCATAACACAAACCACATAGAGGGAATAAAATCGACCAAAATTACCATTAATTTTCAAAACAAAAAAGGTAATTTTAATCGAAAAATAGAGGTAATAATAATGCTGTATTTTTACCCTTACTTAAGGTAAAGGTAACCTAGTAAAAACCAGTAAAAACAAAACTAAATAACAGCATTAATATACATTGGGGGCATGCAACATGAGTTTTAAAGTTTTAAGCACAATCAATAACATCTTGAACGCTAAAAATAAAAAGGAAAAAAATTGATAAATTTCAGTTTTAATGCACCCACTAATTTATATTTTTTGTGTACGTACTGCATAAATATGTCGCACTATACAATAGGTTAACGTTCAAGATGCCGAAACAAAAAAAAATATAATACACAAGACGTTCACAGGAAAAAATATTATCAAAGATTAGAGAGAGACAAATGCACAAATATGACAAGACAAACAGCGGACCTGACGTCATGACGATGCGATGACAAGCAAATGAACGTAAACGAAACAAAAATCGAATCAAGCGCAGGTTTAATTGTGAAAGCCGAGCGGTCAGTGACAAACGTGCTATACAGCAAAATAATAATATGACGCAGTTTATGATTCAAGAGAAATAAAGTGATCAAAGTAAAGACAGATCGAAATTTTAAATTATATAAAAAAATGGGCAGGGAGTTTCAAGTTTTTCTGCCCGTGGAACTAATTTTATAAGACTAGAAAATATATTACATATTAGTTATATTTAAATAATGCACAATATTTACAGAATAGTGTGCACTATTCAAAAAATCATTTTTATTATTAACTCCTAAGCTATGTCTGTTCTTTAGTAAGATTTGAAGCGTCGCACACGTCCAAGTTAAAAGAAAAATGTTATGACGTGGATCGCAACTTGAACGTCTTGATCCACTGACTATTTCGGTCTTATAAGAAACGAGACCTACTTTTGGCCCATAGTAAGAAAGATCTTTTTTTTTTTAATAATATCTACTATTAACAACAGTTTTATAGATTAATGGATTATGAAAAATAATACAAAACCGGTCTCTCTTATGCTGAAACGTGGTTTTTAATAAAGTATTTATAATAGCGAAAAAGACGAATGTCTTCTCTCTACAAAATAATTGACAGTAAACATACAAAACCACATTTCCTAATAAGAATACAGACCACGTCAAATAACTTTGCCCATCTGAAATAAGCGCGTACGCAGTTGTTTGAGAGGATACAAACGAAAGACCGACCTCATTCCCGTGTAGACAGCAATATTATTATTTTGAAGACTTCCAGAATTGTCATAAGGTTGAAAAGCTACTGACGAAATTTAACAGATTGAGTCCGGTTGATGTGCTGGCGTCTGTACATTTGATCGTCGCGCTGCGCTGTAGCCAAGATCGTAGGAGTCAAAGTTATACAACGTGAAGTTTATTGAATGTTATCTATGGACCAAAGTAAGTCTCGTTTCCTAGACGGTGTATATTGGAGGGGTGCGGATCACAAGCTGCGCCATGAGACAAAGTGGATAGTTACGTGTGCGGCGTGTGGTCGGGAGACAGCGGCCGGTAGCGGCCCACGCGCTCGCACCGCCCTGCGCCACCATATTACATGGTTATTTCTCAAATAATTTAAGTTGGAATTTTAATTTAACCAATTTTATAGACTTTCCACCCAATATACTGAAGTTTAAACTATTTATTGGAAATATAAGCAAAAAAAAACAGATATTAGACTAACAAATCCATAAAATTGGTTAAACTTAAAACGTAAAAAAATATTCGTAACTTTTAGACAACCTCGAAAATAAAAATGACTTATTTAAAAACTATATTTTTTTATCCCGACTTTTGTCAGTTAGTTGTCTTTGACAATGCGGGTGCTTCATAAACGGCTACATTGAATTAAAATAAGTGCAATAAACTCGATAATCTTTCCAAAATAGGTTAAATGGGACAACCCCCATAGCACACATAGAGATTTAACGGTATCGATAGATATCTATCCACTTTCAATTCGCGATCAACTTACCGACTGTATAAGTTTATATGTATTATAATTTTTAAATACTTGTTTTACACAATCGGTACAAAATGCTTTGTTTCTCTATCTATAGTTATGAAACCCGCAAACAAAAAATGTTAGCCATCACCAACATTTAAGGGAATAGGTGACCTCTACCTAAACATAGTCCAAAAGATATTTACGTGTAATTTTCTAAAAGCAATGACTGACAAATTAACTTTATTATACCCGCTGACAGATCTAAACGTAATAATAAGACTTTATTTCGTAACTTTATCTTATATTTGTGCAATTACACCGCTTTCGTGTAACGAGTTCCCTAGACAGTTCATAAGTGACAGTTCTAGTGTTGTAACCTAACGAAATTTATCGATTGTCTTATACTATCGAATGGGTTGACAAAGAAAATGGAATCGAAATTGCTTATTTAAAGCAAGCCGCTACTCTCTATCGATTTATTTTCGTAATTTTATTATTTACACGTCTTTCTATGAAAAAAATATTGAGAAATCGTACTGGCACTAAACAGCACTGTAGAAATTCGTTATCGGTTTAGAGATCAACGCACGGGACGTCTGCTCGCCTCCCCGTTACAAGGTGTACTAAAGTTTAATTTATATAAACGTTATTTTATTACATACACTATGAAACCATTTATCACTAATTTTGTGTCCGTGCAATATGCTTTGGGATTTTTTTCTTTAAAAATAAAAACAATTCTTAGAATAAAACTGATAAAACGCAGATTATTTTAAATATTATATTTTTACCCCCAAAAATCACATTGCACGAACATTTCTATAAATCGCCGTGAACGCTTAGCGTCCATGCAGCCTACAAAATAACAATGACGCGCATAGCACGATTTTCATAACTTCATCCACACAAGACGTACAAACGTTAAGTCCTTTGAGTTTATAACTAACTCTTATTTAGCACACTAACAATAGTACAAAAACCGCATTCACGAGAAAACTGTGACTTGTATATTTTCAAATTGTCCATAAGCGGTGTAACGAACACTATTATTCTGACCGCTTGAGTCTTAAATTAATGGATATTTTGGAGCACCGAGTTCTACCTGTTGTTGATATGTAAATCATAACTAGGTTTACATTCCCTGGCAGTTTGGAATTGGACTTGTATAGAAGAAGGAGCCAGGAACTAAGCCGTGGTATGATTTATATATCAGTCTGGAGAACGATTTCCATCAAATAGCTCGCATTGTATTGGATTGGGAATAATACTAATTTATATTCGGGTGGAGTTTAACGGCAGTCAAATGGAATCGCACAGGAGGAGGAGGACGATCAGGAGGAGGAAGGGGACGATCAGGAGGAGGAAGGGGACGATCAGGAGGAGGAGGAGGACTCNGTGCGCGTCGGGCTCGGTGTCGGGCTCGGAGCAGGAGGAGGAGGAGGACGAGCCCGAGCCTGCCTTATACTCCTGTGGCGTGGTGTAAGAGCTCACCCGAGTCCCAGTGCGCGTCGGGCTCGGTGTCGGGCTCGGAGCAGGAGGAGGAGGAGGACGAGCCCGAGCCTGCCTTATACTCCTGTGGCGTGGTGTAAGAGCTCACCCGAGTCCCAGTGCGCGTCGGGCTCGGTGTCGGGCTCGGAGCAGGAGGAGGAGGAGGACGAGCCCGAGCCTGCCTTATACTCCTGTGGCGTGGTGTAAGAGCTCACCCGAGTCCCAGTGCGCGTCGGGCTCGGTGTCGGGCTCGGAGCAGGAGGAGGAGGAGGACGAGCCCGAGCCTGCCTTATACTCCTGTGGCGTGGTGTAAGAGCTCACCCGAGTCCCAGTGCGCGTCGGGCTCGGTGTCGGGCTCGGAGCAGGAGGAGGAGGAGGACGAGCCCGAGCCTGCCTTATACTCCTGTGGCGTGGTGTAAGAGCTCACCCGAGTCCCAGTGCGCGTCGGGCTCGGTGTCGGGCTCGGAGCAGGAGGAGGAGGAGGACGAGCCCGAGCCTGCCTTATACTCCTGTGGCGTGGTGTAAGAGCTCACCCGAGTCCCAGTGCGCGTCGGGCTCGGTGTCGGGCTCGGAGCAGGAGGAGGAGGAGGACGAGCCCGAGCCTGCCTTATACTCCTGTGGCGTGGTGTAAGAGCTCACCCGAGTCCCAGTGCGCGTCGGGCTCGGTGTCGGGCTCGGAGCAGGAGGAGGAGGAGGACGAGCCCGAGCCTGCCTTATACTCCTGTGGCGTGGTGTAAGAGCTCACCCGAGTCCCAGTGCGCGTCGGGCTCGGTGTCGGGCTCGGAGCAGGAGGAGGAGGAGGACGAGCCCGAGCCTGCCTTATACTCCTGTGGCGTGGTGTAAGAGCTCACCCGAGTCCCAGTGCGCGTCGGGCTCGGTGTCGGGCTCGGAGCAGGAGGAGGAGGAGGACGAGCCCGAGCCTGCCTTATACTCCTGTGGCGTGGTGTAAGAGCTCACCCGAGTCCCAGTGCGCGTCGGGCTCGGTGTCGGGCTCGGAGCAGGAGGAGGAGGAGGACGAGCCCGAGCCTGCCTTATACTCCTGTGGCGTGGTGTAAGAGCTCACCCGAGTCCCAGTGCGCGTCGGGCTCGGTGTCGGGCTCGGAGCAGGAGGAGGAGGAGGACGAGCCCGAGCCTGCCTTATACTCCTGTGGCGTGGTGTAAGAGCTCACCCGAGTCCCAGTGCGCGTCGGGCTCGGTGTCGGGCTCGGAGCAGGAGGAGGAGGAGGACGAGCCCGAGCCTGCCTTATACTCCTGTGGCGTGGTGTAAGAGCTCACCCGAGTCCCAGTGCGCGTCGGGCTCGGTGTCGGGCTCGGAGCAGGAGGAGGAGGAGGACGAGCCCGAGCCTGCCTTATACTCCTGTGGCGTGGTGTAAGAGCTCACCCGAGTCCCAGTGCGCGTCGGGCTCGGTGTCGGGCTCGGAGCAGGAGGAGGAGGAGGACGAGCCCGAGCCTGCCTTATACTCCTGTGGCGTGGTGTAAGAGCTCACCCGAGTCCCAGTGCGCGTCGGGCTCGGTGTCGGGCTCGGAGCAGGAGGAGGAGGAGGACGAGCCCGAGCCTGCCTTATACTCCTGTGGCGTGGTGTAAGAGCTCACCCGAGTCCCAGTGCGCGTCGGGCTCGGTGTCGGGCTCGGAGCAGGAGGAGGAGGAGGACGAGCCCGAGCCTGCCTTATACTCCTGTGGCGTGGTGTAAGAGCTCACCCGAGTCCCAGTGCGCGTCGGGCTCGGTGTCGGGCTCGGAGCAGGAGGAGGAGGAGGACGAGCCCGAGCCTGCCTTATACTCCTGTGGCGTGGTGTAAGAGCTCACCCGAGTCCCAGTGCGCGTCGGGCTCGGTGTCGGGCTCGGAGCAGGAGGAGGAGGAGGACGAGCCCGAGCCTGCCTTATACTCCTGTGGCGTGGTGTAAGAGCTCACCCGAGTCCCAGTGCGCGTCGGGCTCGGTGTCGGGCTCGGAGCAGGAGGAGGAGGAGGACGAGCCCGAGCCTGCCTTATACTCCTGTGGCGTGGTGTAAGAGCTCACCCGAGTCCCAGTGCGCGTCGGGCTCGGTGTCGGGCTCGGAGCAGGAGGAG
The DNA here is from genome assembly GCA_002382865.2 of Heliothis virescens. Taxonomy (NCBI): domain Eukaryota; kingdom Metazoa; phylum Arthropoda; class Insecta; order Lepidoptera; family Noctuidae; genus Heliothis; species Heliothis virescens. The sequence goes on from NWSH02000556.1 coordinate 1,541,653, forward strand.
GAGGAGGACGAGCCCGAGCCTGCCTTATACTCCTGTGGCGTGGTGTAAGAGCTCACCCGAGTCCCAGTGCGCGTCGGGCTCGGTGTCGGGCTCGGAGCAGGAGGAGGAGGAGGACGAGCCCGAGCCTGCCTTATACTCCTGTGGCGTGGTGTAAGAGCTCACCCGAGTCCCAGTGCGCGTCGGGCTCGGTGTCGGGCTCGGAGCAGGAGGAGGAGGAGGACGAGCCCGAGCCTGCCTTATACTCCTGTGGCGTGGTGTAAGAGCTCACCCGAGTCCCAGTGCGCGTCGGGCTCGGTGTCGGGCTCGGAGCAGGAGGAGGAGGAGGACGAGCCCGAGCCTGCCTTATACTCCTGTGGCGTGGTGTAAGAGCTCACCCGAGTCCCAGTGCGCGTCGGGCTCGGTGTCGGGCTCGGAGCAGGAGGAGGAGGAGGACGAGCCCGAGCCTGCCTTATACTCCTGTGGCGTGGTGTAAGAGCTCACCCGAGTCCCAGTGCGCGTCGGGCTCGGTGTCGGGCTCGGAGCAGGAGGAGGAGGAGGACGAGCCCGAGCCTGCCTTATACTCCTGTGGCGTGGTGTAAGAGCTCACCCGAGTCCCAGTGCGCGTCGGGCTCGGTGTCGGGCTCGGAGCAGGAGGAGGAGGAGGACGAGCCCGAGCCTGCCTTATACTCCTGTGGCGTGGTGTAAGAGCTCACCCGAGTCCCAGTGCGCGTCGGGCTCGGTGTCGGGCTCGGAGCAGGAGGAGGAGGAGGACGAGCCCGAGCCTGCCTTATACTCCTGTGGCGTGGTGTAAGAGCTCACCCGAGTCCCAGTGCGCGTCGGGCTCGGTGTCGGGCTCGGAGCAGGAGGAGGAGGAGGACGAGCCCGAGCCTGCCTTATACTCCTGTGGCGTGGTGTAAGAGCTCACCCGAGTCCCAGTGCGCGTCGGGCTCGGTGTCGGGCTCGGAGCAGGAGGAGGAGGAGGACGAGCCCGAGCCTGCCTTATACTCCTGTGGCGTGGTGTAAGAGCTCACCCGAGTCCCAGTGCGCGTCGGGCTCGGTGTCGGGCTCGGAGCAGGAGGAGGAGGAGGACGAGCCCGAGCCTGCCTTATACTCCTGTGGCGTGGTGTAAGAGCTCACCCGAGTCCCAGTGCGCGTCGGGCTCGGTGTCGGGCTCGGAGCAGGAGGAGGAGGAGGACGAGCCCGAGCCTGCCTTATACTCCTGTGGCGTGGTGTAAGAGCTCACCCGAGTCCCAGTGCGCGTCGGGCTCGGTGTCGGGCTCGGAGCAGGAGGAGGAGGAGGACGAGCCCGAGCCTGCCTTATACTCCTGTGGCGTGGTGTAAGAGCTCACCCGAGTCCCAGTGCGCGTCGGGCTCGGTGTCGGGCTCGGAGCAGGAGGAGGAGGAGGACGAGCCCGAGCCTGCCTTATACTCCTGTGGCGTGGTGTAAGAGCTCACCCGAGTCCCAGTGCGCGTCGGGCTCGGTGTCGGGCTCGGAGCAGGAGGAGGAGGAGGACGAGCCCGAGCCTGCCTTATACTCCTGTGGCGTGGTGTAAGAGCTCACCCGAGTCCCAGTGCGCGTCGGGCTCGGTGTCGGGCTCGGAGCAGGAGGAGGAGGAGGACGAGCCCGAGCCTGCCTTATACTCCTGTGGCGTGGTGTAAGAGCTCACCCGAGTCCCAGTGCGCGTCGGGCTCGGTGTCGGGCTCGGAGCAGGAGGAGGAGGAGGACGAGCCCGAGCCTGCCTTATACTCCTGTGGCGTGGTGTAAGAGCTCACCCGAGTCCCAGTGCGCGTCGGGCTCGGTGTCGGGCTCGGAGCAGGAGGAGGAGGAGGACGAGCCCGAGCCTGCCTTATACTCCTGTGGCGTGGTGTAAGAGCTCACCCGAGTCCCAGTGCGCGTCGGGCTCGGTGTCGGGCTCGGAGCAGGAGGAGGAGGAGGACGAGCCCGAGCCTGCCTTATACTCCTGTGGCGTGGTGTAAGAGCTCACCCGAGTCCCAGTGCGCGTCGGGCTCGGTGTCGGGCTCGGAGCAGGAGGAGGAGGAGGACGAGCCCGAGCCTGCCTTATACTCCTGTGGCGTGGTGTAAGAGCTCACCCGAGTCCCAGTGCGCGTCGGGCTCGGTGTCGGGCTCGGAGCAGGAGGAGGAGGAGGACGAGCCCGAGCCTCGCGCGCGGGTGCCCGCGAACCGCGACGTCACCGGCATCTTCTGCACTATCAGCTCCACCTGCAACAAGCATACGGGAACGGTAAGAACATTTCTTACGTCGCGACAACAAACAATTGAGCACCACCAGATCATGCGCTGAGGTGTGAGGGCCTGCGGTAAGCGCGGGGCGCGCGCTCCACTCGCGTGGCGGCGTCACGTGACGTCACACGCACGCGTGGTACGACGCGTACGCCCTTGCCGAGTACTAAACGGACTTGGTTCTACAAAATCATTGGACGCCGCTACGTTATCCGCGACAACCGCGTCCCACGCCCGCTTACCAAAGACCCAGCCCTAAGAATCAGGTACGCGCAACAAATTTTCTGTACGCACGTATGCAAAACCGATACACATACAGTATCCGCTATTGCGACATGAAAACGAACGACACAGGGCCCGAAGTTACGGACCCGTACTGCGTTTAAAAAAAATATTACAGTACACTTACTAAAGTAACTTTACTAAAGTCATATCTTTTGCAATCGAACATCAGTCAGAATTGACCACCACCACAACATAAATGACTAGTGTTAATTACCTTGAAGTCGGCGCTATAGTGTTTATGCTGCTTGTCCTTGTGCGCCTCGTCTAACTGCCACTTGTTCAGCGTCAGCTTGAACGCCTCCAAGTTCGGACCTGCAAGTCATTCAACATTGTTAGTTTCGAAGAAAGGCTAGAAATACTAAAATAATGTTATAGTTTATAACTTGCTATGATTAAAACTGTGACGAAACCCTTCAGTACATAAAATTATTTATTCTGTAAAAACTTTCCAACCTTCACATCTTTTTGGTATACAAAATCACACGACGATTCGCACTTCACCATTGATCAGTTAGTATAAATACTTACTGTCATCCAACGCAGGTACCCTTTCAGCCCCCACGCCGGCAGCCACGAAGAAGGTATTAAACCAGAAGTGGAAGAGTTTCTCCTTGCGCATCTTCATCTTAGGCTTGTTGTAGACGTCGACGCGCACGTCGCCGTTGAGCGGCGTGCAGTGCGTGAGGTAGACGCGGATGCTGCTGTCGTCGCGCCGCACGTCGTGGCAGCCCGACGGCGTCTGCGACACATGTAAGGGGACCGATCTTATTTATACTGATTTTAGGAGGTATAATTTATGTATAGAGAAATTAACAGTTTCCTATTTTAATTAAAAAGTGTGTATGGATGTGAAGAAAAAGAGTGTACTACTTTTGTATGATTTCGAGATGGGTGAGATGTTTAACCACTAAAGTTTTCTTTGAGATTGCGAAAATTCTTCAAAACAAGAAGTCAAGTCAGTAAATATTAACAGCCTGCTGGTTTCGCATACACAGGCGCATAAATTGCCATGCTTATCCGACCTCCCAAATCCAATACAGTTATAAAGCAGAAATATTGCAAAAAATACTCCTAAAAGCCAAATTTATTTATCAGTACAACTCTGTAGCCTACATACAAGTACAGTGTAGAGCCAGTTATCAGGTAATACCTTGAAGGAGGGCTGCGCCTGCGAGACGGTGAGCTCGGGCGAGCAGGTGCCGCCGTTGAGCGTGGGCGGCGGCGACATGACCAGCTCGCGGATGTGCACCTTGGTGGCCGAGTACTGCAGCCCCGACGTGATCAGCGCCGCGTAGTACTCCACGTAGCGCCGCTGCGACGGGATCGTCACGCCTGCAATGTTATCAAGACCCTTAGCATTAATGTTTCAAAGCCAACCGCAGTACCAATGAACCAAGTAACACAATTTGCCGTTGTAATCTACTACTATTGCAGGCAATTTCTTAGTAGAATGACAATATCAAAGTTTAAACATCTATTTTTACACGTAAGCTTCACTGCTTAGTTAATTACTAATTTAAAACAAATTTTTACTATTTTTTTATTAAGCAATCTCAGGACGAAAAGGCTATCCCCGAGTCTCTTGGATTGTCACATAAAACAAAACTTAATTTCTCAATCTCAGCACACAGACATGTTCTTTCACCATATTGATAAGCTAAGATCCTACCTCGAACATTATCTTTTTGTCTTGTCAATTGATTTGCATCACATGTCCGATGTGGACGCAAAAATTTTGTCTACCTTATGAGAAGACAGCTGGTGATAAAACATATGTCAGAGAATACAAAGTAAAACCTGCTTTATCATCACTACTAAGCATAATAAAACATACCAAAATATTAAAGATAAGCCTAAAGTACTACCTACATAAATACTTTCTTAGTTCTACGACACTGAAATCTAGAGCCTTACAGAACTCCTTGATCAATACATAAAAATGCACCATTCCTATAAATAAGTTCAGTTAGATAGCAACCCCAGACAGGCTGCAATCGATAACTCAAGCTATACACAAATTACTAGAATAACAAGTATGTGACTACTTAGATATAACGTCAAAGTTATTGTGAAGCAAGCAATGACGTGTGCTTTCGTCAAACTTATCGTATAGACGGCGCAGTTCAGTATCGGATTCGGTAACATAATAGTTATGACGTTTATGGAAAAATAACTGGGATCACATTATCTTATTCACGCAAAAAATTGAGCGCAATTATTTTTATTCTTATTAATCTTATGTTGATTAGATTAGAGTGAGTACAGAGAAAACTATTTTAGATCACGTAATTTTACTTGAATACAAAACTGACAGTGAGATTAGTATTTTACACTGACAGTATTTTTTTACAAAACAATCAATAGCATAAAAACTGGCTTTGTTTCTCTAGGCTCGATTGTAAAGGAGTTTCTTCCTATTAAACGTTAAAAAAATAACATTCTTGAATCGTCGGGAGGCAAACAAAATAAAAGGTGAATGATGTTACAAAATACCTTTTTCATCGTGGGTTCTCTTCGTGCCGTAGAACTTAAGGGCTTCGTCCGCCGACGCTTTCTGTCGACTGTACAGTAGGTAGCAACACACCATTGTACCTGGAACACAAAACAATATTAAATGTAGTAACGGTCAAGTTTGTTTGAAGTAATAGCTTTCAAGAAAAAATATAACTTGATAGAACAATTCTCAAAGAAGGTTCTATACGATTTTAGACCGCGCTACGATCCTTAGGGGCCCAACAAAGCTAAAAGAATTAAAAAACTGTACGGTTCGGGGGATGCTACGTGGGGGGCCGGTTGTTTGAAACCGCGGGGCACAACTAGTATTTTTATAAATTCTGAAGTTTTTACTGTATAGAAATTTCTTTAGAAGTAAACAATCGGGAGCTTTCTTTTCTTTTAAGCTGTGTGGGCGGTACTTACGACTTTGGGCGTTCGTTGGCTTGTACTGTACAAAGTAGTTACGATTTTTATAGTGATGTAAAATTCTAATCGCCTAGTATTCGATCATTACTGATTACTACGAATACCAAAGCCATTTTTTTGTATTTACACCTACAGATACAATTTATAGCTCTATTTCAAAGTCTTATAATAGCTGTTCCAAATTTTGGGTGAACAATATAATTTTTTTGAAATAATACGTCGATAGAAAATCGAATTGCCCTAAAAACCGAATATGGTGGCGCAAACACGGCTCATTTCACGTCCACACAGCAATCCTACACTTTTTATATCCCTTCGGGGCTGCCCACAAAAAAGGAGGCGGTTTGAAAAGGACCTTTTTTTTAAATTTACGACTTCGGCGTGAAAGCCGGTACAGTGGTAATACGACCAATTATGGCGTGTAAAGAAATTTCGCAATTACGCCTTTGAGGTTTCGTCTCATTTTTGTTCGTGCAACAATGCCGGGCCGACCATCCGTTTCTATAGGCAATAACGTGGCACGTGTAATTTGTTGCTTTAACCTTTGTTACCGAAAACGTTCTGGGACCTATTATACTAACTTTTATCTGTCTGGAATGATATTAGGACGTAATAATTTATTCTTTTGATATTTTAATGTGAGATGTAGCGATATACACTAACAAATGGAGTGCACGCAAAAAAGGTCACGCTCGTCGACGAATGATGGAGTCGTTGTAATGCTAAAATTGGACACCAACCCCTTTAGAGTTTTTGCTTCAAAGTTTATGGCAGGAACCGGAGAAAGTGTCATCTTAATGTAGGAATACGCTGCAGGGTTTCTTTGTCGGTGTTAAGGGCAGGATATCATTTAGACTGGCTCCAAACTGCCTTTTACCTTTTCGAGTCAATGGAAACCACTAAAAATGTCTCGCTTGAAGCCACCTGGTCCTTATACTTTCTTCGCTTTGTTGATTTTATTGCTTTGCGTTATTTATTTGGGTATTTACTTTGTATGGAGAATTTATTCTGGTCCTTAGAGATTGTCTGTCTGAATATGACTTACCCGTCCGTCCTTTGCCAGCTTTACAGTGCACAGCGGCTACATTTCTGGAGTCAGCCGTCAGCCAATCGTGGACATCTTCACAAAACGGCTGAATCAGCTCAATGTTTGGGGGCGTGTGGTCTTCTAACGCGTACCGCGCCACCTGAAATGAGAAATGGAGAACTAAGTCACATTTTTAATAACACTTAAAAATATGTATTCTTTGTATTGTGAACGTATATGTTCATCATGCTATTACCAAGAACTGTTTGGAAAAATATAATTTCCTTAGATAGTAATTGAGGAATTACTAATGATTAAAACTCCTTCTTATGGTAGGAATTTTAACCGCAGAATTTGTAATTAAACCCTACACTACAGGAAGATAGGCATTTTATTTCAGTGTAGATATTTATAATTTTCGCCCATAGTCCTTTGCTAACGATTTACATAATATATCCTCACGAATGTTAATAAAGCGATCTGTTGGAAAGCTCATGAAGATCTGAGGCTGGTCCTTTTGATCGTGATGTAGAAGATTCCTCAGGCGATCCAAAAACCGGTACACTGGTTGCTGATGGTAACTCCAGGTTGGACGAGGCCTATGTTGAGCAGTGGATTTGATATTGTTGATATATTGATACTAGGGATCAAAGAAAAACACATAATGTATCTGATGCCTATATTTCGCCACCTACTCTAAATGAGAAATTGTATTACGTGGCAACACGTCCCACGTAACAAGTTTTTACTATAGGTACGTTTTTTTGCTACTACATGTATCCCTGCCAAGTGACAAATTACGTACCCATGGAAACAAGCTAGCGTGCTAAATACAATTTAGCTTATTACTTCTCAAAGTTTCAACTGTTCCTTTTTTTGTGCAAAGAATTTGAAATATTCCAGAACTTTGGACACTTTATTAATGTTGTGGTGCTTTAGCTTGTCATATGGGAAGCATGTTTGGAACGGCTCCAAATTTCAAATAATCTGCATGCAATGAATTTTTATTTATTGTCAGAGTAACCTGTACTGATATAATTTAAAAGAAGGGCTATTTATAATGTTTGTTTTTTTTAAATTTATGGATGCAGTTTTTATGCTTCGGCAGATGAGTATAATTTGGAAAGCAAGCAATTGGCTGTTAGTTGTTTGATGTCATGTTTAAATAGTTTCGCAAAAGTTCTATCGTGGGAAGCTGAATTAGTTTCAAAAACTTCTAACACGACCTCGGTTGTTCCCGTCTTAATTCCAAAGTGTGCTGTATAGTTACTTCGGCAGTCTCTAGAGACATGGCCTATTTTCAGTCTAATCTAACACACCCAAAATTACTTGGATAAGCGTATCATAAGGTTACTAACCCCAGAATAAGACAAGTGTTTCACGTTAGTAGAAAAGCTGCGTGGTAGCTTTTGCTATTTAGGAAGCTTTTACCTCCCAAAAACGTCATAACTAATAAAACTAATTTTCATTTAGTTTGGATTCATCATTGCCTTCGACTTGCCAGAATCGGAAATCGAGATTTTCTACCCCAAAAAGCGTGTGACTTTCTTTCTATTAAATCTACAAGTTTGTTAGCTTACAGTACAAAGTTATAGGTATATACACAAAGCTACGTAGAACTTTCTAGTAATTCCAGACCATTAGTAATAGTTCTAATAGCAATTGTTTCCTTCGCGTAGGGCTTCCTTGACGTCTGGCTAGGGTGGGCAATGAGATCTTGCTTTTAGTTACTACTCGTTATTAGTTTCCCTCTTGGGAAAATCCATTGTGAATCTTCCAAAATTATGATAAACCAGTATTTTGTAGCCTAAAAGTTAGCAAGAATGTGACGCCAATTTGATTGTTAATTTTAAATGCCATCGTCATTAATTCGGATGACGCATTAATCTGTGCATAGGTATACAAATTTATACATTTCGTCCCATGATTTCCTATATGATCTAATTAAGGCGATGAGTTGCTGAGCGCAAAACCGCAAGGTATTTTGACCAAAAATGGGATGACACGTGCGTGACAACATTCGTTTTAATTATGACGTCTGCCACTTAACAAATATACACTAAACTAGGCAATAACTTAGTACTACGTAGATCCGAATTTATATGGTCCAGTAGCATATTACCTAAAATTAATAAAACGTGTCCTAATTTGGAAATAATGGCGACTAACAGCGTCAGGACCGCACACAAATGACGCTGACATGATTAGATAAGTTACTACGTTCTGTTTTCCTTCCATACCTAAATCATTATGGAAATACTGACAATTGATAAATGTTACAAGGAAAATGGGTCGCACATGACGTCAGATAAGTGTTGCACGCGATATTTCGCCGATATTATACAATACATATAAGTTTATTGAATTTTTGTGCCGCCCCGAATGTTTTAGTGGATATTTGAGTTGATAACCCATTTAATAAGAGCAGAGCGGTGAAGTGATAACGAGTTCGACTTACTATCCGACAGTTGCGGGTTCTAAACATACTAGAGTGGGCTCGCACTTGTTGCAATTACTTTATCGCGAATGTTGTAAAAATGGGGAACTATAAGCCTGTATTTCCGCCATAACTATAAAAATTTGAAAGTGGGATCCACCTTTTTCGCGATTAGTGTTGATAGAACCCCATTATTTTATTTTTATTCGACTGCCAAGAAGGGTTGTGTTTGGTACATAGGTATTATATTACCCACGGCACCATTCATTCAATTTCCTAAGATCCTGGCAACATTGAAATCACCATAACCCGTTCTACTTCCTAGCTAATAGTATAAACGCTTGCACATAAGATATAGTAGTATGAATGCACAAGTCGGACCCTAGAGGTTAAGACTAGAAGGAAATACTTATCACAATCGCACTGATTGCACAGCCACACCCACTGATATTAATGGCGTGAAGATAGGCCACTTAGACTTCGATATAAATTATCTATCACCAGCTAAGTGAGTCCAAAGAGGTTATTATCTAGCATCATTATCAGTGAATTTGGACGCGTTACATAAGATACTTATGTGACGTAATTATATTATTTTAATGGATGTAATTGATGTTTTAGCGCTGTGTAAATTGTGATAAATGAATTAAGGTAGCTTCGAGAAGGTTTTGTAGGAACGTTGTTTGAAGTTTAACATGGTACAAGCGTACGAGCGTCCTGAGCGATAAGAACACGCCATCACACGTCGTTGCAGTGTGCTTAGCCCTTAAGTAGTCCTTAAGTCTTTAAGTAGCCTATAAAGTTCTTGTACGATTTTACCAGCTACTAAAGGCGAAAGAAATAGAATTCTCTATTTCTAGACATCGCTGTTAGCAACAGTTGAACTCAAAATACAGGATTTCTCTAAACGCTATATATCAGATTTAAAAAATGTTTTCAACCTAAAAACCAAGTTATTAATTTTTTTACCGTTATTAGGCCACATTATTAATGGATTTTATATTTTATTCTACTTAAGGAAATAGTCAACTGTATTAATTCTGTATATAATAATCGTTATAACACTGGCGCATAGCATTATCGGAACTATAAAGAAGCAAAATGACAGTGTCATTATAAATAAATTATGATAATTTTATTATAAGCACGCAATCAAGCGTTGAGCAAGCCTGTCCGAATAAAATAATATGGTTGCACAAAACTGTCAAGATTTTACATTAGTATTGAATTCCATTTTCTTTTTCGATATATTGAGCAGTTTATATTTCAAAATAAATTAGGAAACATTGAAAAACGAAAAATATTTAATAAAAGTAAATTATTAGTAGATAACATTAAAACAAAATATAATGCAATTTTGGATGTGAAATAGTTGGAAACCACGTCATCAAAGTATATTTTTATTCTTATTTATATATTTGTATAAACTTGTTTTTTTTTTAGTGAAAATGTGTCTACATATTAAATAAAAATAAATCATTCAAGGAACAACGACAGCGGTTAAACACTAGCTTCTAATAAAGTATAAAAATTACAGGATTCCACCCACATAGGTATACAATTTAAGTTTTAACCTTATTTGTGAAGTTGTTAATATCTAACTAAATTAATCCAAAAGAACGTATCTATAAAAAAAGTGAAATAAAGTAATTGACAGCTCATTAAATTTATATCAAGATAAACCAGTTAAGTGATTAACATTTTGACCATCACTTATTACATAACTCTTAACTTAACAATACAATAGATTTCATCAAATAAAATGAAAGATATTATTTTTTTAATTAATTCCTAACTCAGAACATAATATTAAAATTCATCCCAATCATAATCGCTGTATAAAATTAAGCTTTATAAAATTCATCTAGAAAATATGATATATATCAAATGTCATGAAAAAGAAAGCAACTTGATAATTTCAACGATAGATAAATACCATAAAATTACATCGTAAAATTCAAAAGAAATATAAGCGGAGGACACAAATACATCGAAGCATTTACTTTATATTCCTTTAGATAGTAACGACAAAATCCTAAGAGCACGCCCATTTGGGAGATATTCTAACATAATTTACAATTAAAAGTATGAAGAATACCAAAAACAGCCAACACAATTTGTGCAACAATGCAAAATATACTAAAATAGGTATCATTAGAACAAATTGCAGTGCCATCTAGACGAGACATCAGCCATTTAGTTGTAAAACGTCAGTATGACTTTACAACATCCTGCCACAAAAACGCCAATTGCAGCCGAGATACCTGTACAAACTGAAATTGTACCGAGTATCAATTATAAGTCGGGACCACAAAAAATCACAATGACATTTATCTAAAAGTCATTACAACAAATGAGTGGGACATACTCAGACTACGTATCATGTTATAATTATAGAGATTACACGTCTAGATATACGTCCTAGGATCAGACTTGTCAGTTAAAATAAGAAGCTAAAATATGACAGTTAGACAGGCTAAGACAAATTACACGCAAACATTTGATCATTGTAAGCTTCGTTAAACATGATTTTAGTATAGTTATAGCCTTTCATATTTGCTTTAATAAATTCGTTACGATCAATAAGATATTACTGGTGTATTGAGTAGCTTATAATGTCAATCATGTGTCAATTTATTTATTAATATGATATCCTGGATCATACGTTGACGGACGGTTGAACCCCTGTCTTATGAAACCTCACACGATCAATTTGTCCGTCCAATTTGCGTGAGAGTTCACGATTGATCAAGTAAACTTGTGCGAGGCGAGAGTGCATGTCAATTCGCTTGACAGAAAGGGTTCTTGAACTTGTTTTGTTTTTCTGACCGCTTGATTCATAAAAACATCTGCATATTTAACTGCACACATTTGTGTCATCTGTTCTTAATAATAATTTATTTTTTGACATAATTTGTGTTTTTAATAAAAGGATATGCCAAAATAGTGCTAAAATAGCTATATAAAGCTAGGGATCCGTGGCAAACCTGCCCTCCACATCTAAATGGGGAAGCCATATATGCGAAATGTTTCATATAAACTAACTGCAAGTTGGAGCAAACCTCAACTCATACAAATTGGACGGTAAACTCGATCGTGTGTAGCCATTAAGAACATGAAATTGATAATATTAAACGACAGGAAATTTGTAATGGTTAAATGATAGACTACGTCTTTAATGTGTGTTCATAATTATTTTATTACTCAGATAATATCTTTAGTGTCTACTATTACAAAATCTGATCTCTTTCAAATAGTTTAAAACATTCTTCTTTTTGTGTACCAATCCTAAGCTTTCACGTATAAATCGATAGTGATTCGTAAAATGCGCTAATCATATTCTTTATATTATCAATGTTTCGACACTAAAATGTCAATGCTCCGATGCGGTTTCTTATCACGGCGATATAAGATAATGTGTATCTGGATATCCTGAACATTATGTCGCAGTATCTGAAACTGCTGTTTATTCTAATTATAGGTACTATTGTATAGCACACAATGAACACTCATTTCATATTTTAGACTTATACCTAAACACCATATAATACATAATATGTGAGTACATAAGTAGATAGTACGTAGGTACAATGAATTTTCCTGAAATACTATGTAATTTGGATCTGGCGTGTGCGCATTGCGCGTATGTGCAAGCGTCAGAACAGCATATTTGTGACGTAAATAGTGATCATTATTGAAGCATATTTTAATAAATTAATTTTAAGATTAATAATTATTTCCTTGCTATCTGCTTAAATCGTATTTTTTTTAACGCATCCTAATGGTAGTTTCAAAGTAGCGAAATAACTAGCCGTGTATAGAAGTACTCCTCGTTTTCGTCACGGCATACCGATTGAAACTAACCCGAAAATACAGCTATCTAAAAAGTCGCAAAAACGTCCAAAAGCCACTTTGCTATCGCAAAAAGACATTAATTGAGTTGACCAACAAGATTAAGCCCCAACTGCTATAGCAACGACATAAAAATTAAAAATCCAAGCAACGCAAACTGATAAAAACTGGAATAGATTTCGTGATAGTTACGATAAATAAACATTTTCATTTCCTTGAAAACTGAACGCTTTTTGGTGGAAACTGCGCGATCCATTCTGTGATACGCGTTATCTATGAACAACTGATAGCGAGGTGTAGGCAGGGCGGCGGTGGCGACATCTAGTCTAGTACAGCGACACCAGACGTCAAAGACCAGCCGATAGACAGGCCTTACCTTTTCTGCCTACGCGACCGTTTATCAGACTTATCGACGCAATCACAACGCGGCGCGATAATGATACCAGAGCGTCCAAATATAGAAAATAATATACTTAAGGAATGTTCCGTTCGTGAATCCTGAATGTTCATAGTTAAACATAATTCACCAAATGCCTGCGTCATGGTCACAACTAGCGCCCCGCGGTCTATACGAAATTCGTTGACGTATTCTCATAATAATTGACGCATAACTTTCAGTATGCGCTTAACATTTTTGACAAAACACAAGGACGTCATTAAAAATGTTGAAACATCATCGATACGTATTCTTAACGTTCATAAAACTAAGTATATATCTAAAAGAACTAGGCCTTTCATAAACCGAAATGAAATTCTTAATCTTGGAAGCGTTATTACCACTTGCGGGCATTATAAACGTTTTTTTTTTCAATCATTACTAGAATAATGCTAAAAGCTAAAATGTGAATGCATTTTCAAATGCATGATATTGATAAATGCATCCGTACACAGGGACCAGTTGAAATATGAAATCTGCATCGACGTGTCAATTTACTACGACTGACAAGCGAACTATGTGGTATCAGCGTTGAGGGTATATCCTGGGTCGAAGATCAGAGCACTGCATCGGCCACCTTTCCTCAACCTTTGTCTTATATTATCATCAATCCCATTAAAACGCTATCGCAGAAGCAAAGACAACGCCCACTTTGTAATCAAAAAGCGGTAATCTACTCTTTAATTTTATATTGCAAGATTCGATTAGATTTGCTGCTATTAGAGTTAGACAAAATAATGCGTAGCATAAATTTTCTTTTTTCAAAACCTTGACTAGCCACTTAGTAAAAATCAGATAAGCTTGATTGACTATACTTTTCGTAGATAGTAACGATGAACCAGCTAATGGAAGACATTAACTAATTGCCAAATTATCATTAAAACCTTTCTTTGTCTGATTACTGTTTTATTTCAAGTTTGTGATGGCGTCTTACGTTTTAGCAACATTTCGAATAAGAGAGTGCCGTAATCAGATCGTGTACGGGGGTACGAAGTTATTCGTTATCTTACACCACCAGGCGGGGTCGTCGCCCCTCATTAGTGTTGTATTTCAGATTAATTACGGTCTCAATTAAAATAATGCTTTTAATCATTACGCATAGAATTTCCTTATAAACTTGGCTTGAACAGTAATGGCAATGTAGTAGCCACTTATGATAACTATTAATATAGAGAAGTTGAGAATAGCTATTTCTAAGCTGGGTATTTATTGAGTGTAATTGCAGGTCCGGCGTCATTGGTCGCCAGGTTTTGACGCAGAATTCAAGTTATAAGATGTTTTGGATAGAAGGAGAAGATAGATCTGACAACGAAAATTACAATTATTGATTGGCATCATAAATAGAGAATGGGTTATTTATGTGGCAAATCCGATTTGAATAACATTCACAAGTTACGATGAACAATGTTTGGGCGATAATTCAATTCATCGTTTGGACGGATACACAGTACTGCGAATATTGTTGCTTTACTATACCTGATATAACGGCCAATAAGTTTTAGGTTTTACACGACATCTACGTACGCAAGAAGCCGCGTATTCTTAGCCACAAATCCGATAATAATGGGATCGCTAATATAAATTTGAAACTTAAGATTAAATATAGATGACCTATTTACCTCGCCCTAAAATTAATATCTACATATTATTACCTAAGACATAAATTACCTAAAACTTGACGCAACAAACACAAATACATGCGAATGACGCATCTTGCCATTTAACACGTCTATGGCTGGCACACATTGTTCTATAATAAATAACGTATTGAACTTACTAGCACGTTAACACTGTCTGTGACATTTTTAGACTGTATATGTTGTGGACCAAATGATAAACTTTGCATTATACATAATGCCCGGTCATTATGAAAA
>NWSH02000556.1:1572090-1602418 GCA_002382865.2 Heliothis virescens
TGCGAACATCAACGACGTGATCCGTCGCGCTCTTGTTACCGTCGGCGTTCCAGCCGTACTTGAATCAAACCGTCATGTTAGCACGTGACGATGGCAAGAGACCAGACGGCATGCCGCTATTTCCGTGAAAGTTGGGTAGGACTTTACACTAGTGTGGGACGTGACCTGCGTCGACACTCTTGCACCATTCCACCTTCCCGGGACTACGTGTTGTGCTGGCTCTGCCGCTGCATAAGCAGAGAACCTCAAGCGGCGCAAATATAGTAGTCTCATCGGCAACTATATGTTTGAGCCATTCAACGTGGCAATGTTGCCGGCCTTTTGGTTACATTACCGAGTGACAGAGATGAGGACCATATAAGAATAGTTTTAGTCAAAGTAAGAAATGTAAATTCTCTGATATACCTATGCACATTTCATCGAAGCGCGTTACACACTATTGACTATTGTTTTACTTATGTTTGTTTACGCATTTATTTTGATATTATTAGGACATATTTACAAAACATTCTCGGGCCGCAAGTATGACCTGCGCGGGCCGCATGCGGCCCGCGGGCCGCGCGTTGCCGACCGCTGCTGTAAATGATTGAAGTAATGTGCTTGAACTGTTGTCTGCATAAAAACTCATCATAAGTAGCAATACAAGTATAAGATACTACTAATCTAAATGGGGTAAAAAGGAGCAGGGATTTAATCACTATTAGGAGAATAACTATCAAAATCAAAGACAACTAGAAGTATAACATTCGACAAAACCTTCCCGTCGATTTCATCACAATCTAATCCATTACAAGACCCTAGCAAGTTTGGTATTTTTTTCGAAATCCAAACTAGATTACCTATCACATTCAACTTTTATTATTTCTTCTTTCCGTCTGTTACCAAGCAAGGTTTTTATTGTTTGAGGAAGCTCTACGATATGAGTAGGTGGGTAGTTACAACGACTTGGTGTGGTTTCTGGGTTCAGTCAGAACTCGGTGTTATTTCCGTTAAGATTGAGCTCGAAATGGTTCAACGATTTGGCATCATTATCAACTTTGACCCGCAATCGCCTCAATTCTTGACTTCAATTACTTAAATCAGCACACGATTCTACAGAGCAGATAATCTTGTTAGAAGCAATTATCGTCATCGCATGTAGGCAATGCAATAGTTCGTGTTTTCAGATGGCCTCTAATAAACATGTTTTATAGATTCTGAGCCTGGTAGGTGATTTTTTGTTGAAGGAAAACGTGATGATAATTTTCGTCTGAAATCTCTATTTAAAATGGCAAAGTTTCGACTACATCCCAGACAAAGAAAACAAACTATAGGAATTATTTCCATGTACCTACTTGGATATACACTTTACAGCAGTACATGGGATAATAACACGTGCCAAATTGGTAAAAAAAAAAACAATTTGTAACAATGAAAGACGTTACGTTGTTGAGTACGCAACGTTAGACCTATAGATCTTTATCGATGGAGTATTATTTAGAGGCCATGAGAACTCTATGCGTGACGTCGTTATCTCGTTTAAAAATATAAACCAAAGGGAATCCGTAGCTCTGACAGGAAAACGACAAACGTGCTTAGGCAAAGGCAACAGAAAAAAAATACAACGAAATAATTGGCACGCACCATCTTCACATACAAAGAGTCTACATCTAATTTTGTTTCAAAATCACGTTTTGTCAAAAAATGAAGCAAACGCCGACCAGTCTACGGGCTAAAAGTTAATTAAAAAGAGGTTCAGGGTCCAGTTATGGAAATGAGGCATTGTTGCTATGCACGTTTAACTCGTAATATAATTTCACTGCCACATCTTTTGAGTGACGACCTTGGACTTAACAACTTAAACGACGCTTTATATGGAAAGGAACCGGAAGAATTGCATTTTTTCCACATTAACGTGGAGAAGGGACGACGGAATCAGCCCAGTTAATAATAAAAGATATACATCTTGGTTTGTTACAGTGAACTACGAAAAGATTATGCAGTACATTGTGAAGTCTTCCATACTGACATTTATAGCCATGGCTAAGTTTTTGCATGGATTTCGATCTGTCCAGATTCGTTTGGCATACAATGATAAATGACGCTGCAGATCAGCTTATAAATATTCACATTGTTTTATTAAGTTAATGAGTTTACAAAGTACAGATCAGGGATAGTTAAGATGTCCTCGATCTATAAGTTATAGAAGATAGATAGAGATTAGTAGATTAATATTTTGTTAGTATTACTAATATCTACTTGCCAAAGTCTCCCTTTAGGGGGATGATCACACACAGAAACTTACAATTTATGAGTGCTATTTTTTAAGCTAAACTAAATTTAGTGCACATGCGATACTTTATTCTCTTTAACTTGCATCAGGATCGCATTAAGAGCTTTCCTCGCTGCTTGCTCTTTAGAATTGCCTATTAATGCAACTACGAATTTGAATAATTTCACCACCAAGACTTGTTAATGCACACTGTACAATGCTAGATTATGTTAGATAAGACATGTCTTGATGTACGAAGACATCACGGTTACTTACATAGACGTCGGCCGTCCGCACTCATCCTAAATGTGTTTATGTCTCGCAACCGCCGACCAAAATGGATGAACTTCGAATATTATACAGAACACAGTATGGCGGCCAATTTTAGTGCATCACATCACGTGCAATATTGTTTTTACGACGTGCTGTTACTTATAATGTCAAGTACGAAACGCTGTTGAAACAATCGAGCGGTTAAAAACCTTTTTTTTATTGTTAACAGCCATTGTTAATAATGCAGACCTTTGTTGTATGCTAACGCTTTGGGATTAGGTAGTTACATTGATTTTTTCACAATTGCATATTATAAAGTCAATGACCCCGCGCCAGACGTAAGGCGCAGACTTTTTTTTTATAAGTATCAATATTTATGCGACTGGGACCAATAATATCTGAATAATTATGAAACCTGAATATTTTCACACGCCATTATGAATTTGTCGTCGGCTAATTTGATAGTAAGTAGTTGAAAGTTTTCGACAGACTAAAATACTGTAATAGCGATGTGATGCGATGGGGCGCTATAAATTGCCCATGAATATTTATAGAATGTCTTTCGCTTTATGATTTGCACGCGTGATGCCGCTTACTAATATGATAGATAAAATAGTAAATAAGCATTGCTCACGCTTGACAGCTGATATGCTATTTTTTACTCTCAAATCAGCATAATAGAGATAAACTACATAAAATAGTTACACGATAAAGTGGCAGGAACGTTGGTTGTAGTGTACAATAATGTGTTACAACAATAATTACATACATTGTAACGAAACGTCGTCACAAGAAACACGGACTTGCGTATTTAAATGAATGTTCGCAGATATCTGTGAGCGTAATTGTTATTATGAAGGCAAGTAGCCACATGCAAAGCACAATTGATAATAAATCAATAGTAGGTTTGTACAGAGATGTAAGCGCGGCCGCGTTATCGCAATCTATAAGTATACTTATCGCTAACATTATAAGAGCTTTTATACATCCTTATATTTATTATGTGAATAGAAAATGTTAAATATTATTTTTACATTGTTATTCATTTTATTTAATCCCGTTTTGATACTATCTGTATCCAATTTGTAAAATGTTTATAATTTTTAATAATTTGCATATTGTTAAAGAAGAGAAAGTGTCGAACACAATAAATCTATGAATAGCTTGACTAGCATCGCCTTGCATTGCGAGAAGTGTGGCCACAGCATGCTGAATTTTATTAAAACCATAGCAGAAAGCGAAACTACGCAGAGTGCAACACGTGTTCCTTCCCAAAAGTTGGAGCTATAAAATCTCATAATACCTAGACGTAATGAAACACTCGTCTAAGATCTGATACAGCTAAATTAGTAAGCGGTTACTTAGTGTTTTGTTGTAATTTGTTTTTAATTGTACATAATTATGCATTCAGCCTTGGTTTCACTACTTCATTTTTAGGATTCCTTGAAACCTATTGTCGCATTCATTCTAAGTAAAAAAAATCTAACAGCGTACTACGCCTGTTAATTTGCATATCATCTTAATTAAAATATTATTAACAAAACTCGTTTTAGTGTAATTAATTATATAAGTTAGACAATAAAGTGGAATACGACGTCGTTTTTTATATTCTACAATCCTATTAACACACAACCTGATATCAAAAAATGCATTCACGAACGATAGCTACGAAACCAACCTATCAACTTCGATACTACACACCTATTTTTTTAATACCTATGGAGCATTTTTTTGTGCAGAACCCACATTATTATGAGCATAGATGCTTGTCAAGTTTTTTTATAAAGCTCAGCTCACAAGGTAACTTCTAAATTAAGAACGGTTTAATGATACCTTTTGGAATCAATTGAGTATTATGCTGTTGCCAAGCGGAGTGGCGACCGAAGGTCGTTTATGAAGTTTGCTTTAACTCAGCGGTTGGAGATTTTTTATTTCACATTATGGCTCTTTCTTTTCAAGTTTTAACGTGGATATAATGTTAGATGATTTGTGTCGTAAAAATAGTTTTTTTTACTTTTAAGATTTGTAGCGAAACGAAAGTTTAGGCTAGGCTATAAGTTAACGACTATGAGAGAAAGTGCTCATAAATCTAATGTTTTATCGCCAAAACATCTACCTAATGGGTATGGCTGAAAACAGCTTTTCTTCCGAAGTTTTCCGTAACTTTTGAGATAAAGCGAAGAAAACTTATGAGGTACGAATGCGCAAAAAATGCAATGAATTAAAGATTCACCAAGTCGATTTACGGTTGTTTTTCTGAACTTGTCTTTTAACGAGTAACTAATACTATGCAGTCGTGTGTAATGGCTTAACTTTAGGAATGGAAGTGCTATAATATTAAAACGAATTGAAATCCATAAAATAAGTGTTTCAACTCTCTCTACTAGGGAGGTATATAATTATTTGGAATCCGCAAAATTACAGCTTACAGAATATCTCTACCTTTATTAGACACTGCCTTGTAAAGAGGTGAAATTATCAGCAATATCCCTTAATCAGTCCCCCTTTTTTTCTATTTTGTAAGACCATTTAAAATATGTAAGTACAAACTAAATTAATTCATGAAAAAGCTATGTTCTATTACTGATATGCTATGAGGTATAAATTTTAAGAGTTTTAGAACAAATATTAAAAACACAACTTCATTTAGTCAACAATTTCGATGTACTAAAAAAATTAAGGAAGTCCAATAGGCACAAATAGACTAAAAAGACCCAGCGTACCATGTGACCTATGAAAACTTATTTCTGAGTTCAACTAATTACAGTAATTACTTATAACACTGATTAGATCCCAGATTTGAAAGAACTCTTGACACTAGGGCTTGTTAGGTGATTATATCTGCAGCTCACTTGATAAAAAGAAAAGACTGATTAGATTTCGGATATCTCATCAAAAAGTCAGAACTAATACCTATTTTGAATCCTAAACATTGGCATAAACAATAAAAAAAAATGCAATCACACTGATAGGAAGCCTGATATAAGAGCTATTTCATGTGGGGGGTTCAATGACCTCAAGATTATGAGCAATATTTTAGCAAGCCAATATATGCATGAAAATTATATAAATCAGAGAGAAAGTTTTGTAAATATTATGACATACTTTGATCACCATTGTGTTGATTTTTGAGGCTTTTAGAAAACACTTTTTAGTATTCCGTTATGACAATGTTGTTACCCAACTGCCAAGAAAGGTTTTACCAGTATTGTTTTTCAATATCTCTACTGTACATGTGAATACTCTGGTCACTAATTACGGTCATAAACTCATGACTAGCCATATTAACAGACTAATTTCACACTAAAGTTTCATCTTCAATCATTCAAAATATAGCATAGTAAAGAATACATTATAGTGCCGGTGGTACAACTTCAAATGTCAATCAAGCTAGCTACTAGCATGACCTGATTAGCTGACCATTAATAATTTATTTTAGCAGAATTTCATGGTATCCACATATCCACCTATGTAGCAACAAAGATTAGATATTTAGTAATTAAATTAAGAAAAATATTATTAAAAGTACACAAATTATTTTTTAGATGTTAGATGTTCATTGTTTGGATAGATGCCATGTAATTGAAAAAAGTAATCATCATTCATGTTTATTTAGAATACTTATACTTAAACCTTTTTGAATTCTGCTAAGTATGAATAAGTATAAGTACTAAGTATAATTAGTTAGAGTTCAACGGTAAGTGCTACTGTTTGTCATAAGCATCAAATTCAGATAAAATTTTTCTGTATTGCAAACCTATGCTCAAAATAGCAAAATATGTGTTACTAGCCGTTTTCCCGCGGTTTCACTCGCATCCCGTGGGAATTACTGCCCGTACCCGGATAAAATATAGCCTATGTCACTCGTGGATAATGTAGCTTTCGAATGGTGAAAGAATTTTTAAAATCGGTCCAGTNTTTCTGTATTGCAAACCTATGCTCAAAATAGCAAAATATGTGTTACTAGCCGTTTTCCCGCGGTTTCACTCGCATCCCGTGGGAATTACTGCCCGTACCCGGATAAAATATAGCCTATGTCACTCGTGGATAATGTAGCTTTTGAATGGTGAAAGAATTTTTTAAATCGGTCCAGTTGTTTTTGAGCCTATTCATTACAACCAAACAAACAAACAAAGTTTTCCTCTTTATAATATTAGTATAGATTTACTTTGCAGGCCTTTTTTGTTATACTAACTGTAGCCAAAGGTCACTGGGCACCTTTGTATGGAAACTATACCCACGGCGGACAGAAACGAAATATAGCACGATATAATGATCTAAGGCTCTGATTTACTATGGCATAAGTCGCATCAATGTGAGGCACGGGAATCTCGAGAAAATCAGGTGTAAACACCAGTTATAATCCCTATATCAATGAGGATTACCACTGTCAGAATTGGGCCGATTTTTTTTTTTTTCTTTATTATGTAGGAGAATACACACCGATTAGCCTCATTATCATCCGGCCAGGATCTGATGATAGAAACCCTGAGAAGTCAAGGGCAACTCTCAAAAATTGTAGGCATGTACCAAGTAAAAACTTGATAGTCGTCGGTATATGGAGTAAGTCTACATGACCGAGACGTTTGGACCTTACCTGTTGATGGAGATAACAGAAAGTCAAGAGAACTTCTCATAGGTATGTAGGAATTACAACGTGTTTGGGCTTATTTAATTCGTATTGACGAGATCTTTGCACAGAGAAACGTTTGACTGCCATTGTGTGACATATCAAGTTTTAACTCCATGTTTGCCTACATTTTTCTAGAGTTGCCCTCGATTTCTCAGGGTTTCCAGTTCATCATCAGATCCTGGACCTCAAAATTAAGATCTTCCTTCTTTTGAGAAGTCGGTTAGCAATGCAAACTAGCGTTGTGACCTATACAATCCTCTGAAATCATTTGATTATTATATATTTTTAAACGATCCTGTACATTCTTCTCCATGGAATTTTAATGCAATATTTATATANAGGCATGTACCAAGTAAAAACTTGATATTCGTCGGTATATGGAGTAAGTCTACATGACCGAGACGTTTGGACCTTACCTGTTGATGGAGATAACAGAAAGTCAAGAGAACTTCTCATAGGTATGTAGGAATTACAACGTGTTTGGGCTTATTTAATTCGTATTGACGAGATCTTTGCACAGAGAAACGTTTGACTGCCATTGTGTGACATATCAAGTTTTAACTCCATGTTTGCCTACATTTTTCTAGAGTTGCCCTCGATTTCTCAGGGTTTCCAGTTCATCATCAGATCCTGGACATCAAAATTAAGGTCTTCTTTCTTTTGAGAAGTCGATTAGCAAATCAAACTAGCGTTATGACCTATACAATCCTCTGAAATCATTTGATTATCATATATTTTTAAACGATCCTGTACATTCTTCTCCATGGAATTTTAATGCAATATTTATATATAATGAAAGGTCTTATTATTCCCTTTAAATTAAAACCATTTTCATTCATGTCCGCCACTTTTCGCAAAGCGGGTCCAATTCGCCCAATGACCTTTAGATAGATATTTATAAGCTAAAGACCAACCCCTTCCTTGCTTAAGTTGCAGTTGTAGTTTACAGAAAGCTTATCTGGATAACAACTTTTAATTCACAATCTACCAACAATTAATAATTGATGTTAAATTAATTAACTCTGTGTAAGAAGAAGGCTTGTGCTCTGCGGTAGGACCAGAAAAATTATTGTGTCTACCACTGAGTCAATCAAATAGAATTTACTGCAACTGATTATCCTATAAATCTTTGAGTAGCACCTATAACCATCTTATACTTCATTCATTTAAACTATTCTGCATCCTTCCTTAAAGTCGTGATACATAGACAGCCTTTGCTAGAGTAGGTATGGATAAGTTATGTTTTGGTACATTTTCCAAGTCATCGTCATTGTTGCATCATGCTGAAGACCTTCTTTCTCAGCAAAACTGCATTAAATTGCTAAGTATTTATAAAGACTCAGCAAAACACAGCCTTCAAGTTATATTTATGCCTTGTCTCCAAAAACTTGCTCACTCATTGGCTCCTCGGGTAACTCCAATGAATACCGTACTCCTTATGATAAAATTAAAAGTATTATTAAGCAAAAAATGTACCAAAGAACTATTTAATTGACCAATAAACCTTCTATCACAACCTCATTTGCATTAAATCTGAGATATCTTGCAATTATTCTTAACCAAAGAGTTCACAATATGTGCGTCTCGGCTAACTCCACATTAGCAAATAACCAGGTAGCAATAGTTAAAACAATATCACACATTTAATGTAACCAGATTAAAACCCATAGATATTATAGTTCTTAGCACTCAACACCACTTCACAATGATTATCAGATAGTTTCTATGTACACAGACATAGTAGGCATGTACTATAAGCCTATATATACAACGTTATAGGTTATATATCTTGTTGCCATGCGAGATTTCATTGCTCTCTCGTTAGATAATTGTCGCGTTGCAAACGAAAATTACCTCGCGGCCGAATGTTTAATTGTGTTTCCGATATATTTGTGCAATTACAACCCAATTACCTTGCTTCATTTACAGTTAAAGCAACCTTTTGCGCGTACGTACATGTACGGGACCTTGTAACCCTAATATGACCTGTCAGATGACTTACACACGTACAGGACTCTACATTTTGATGAATATTACCTACTTTCAATACCTATCTAGCACACAGCCTGAAAATACCATAACCTTTATCAGCAGAGTTTTACGAATGTAATTTATAGGTTATAAATTGAGTGCCCTTGACAAAACTAAAAGGATGGTCAAGCCAGGTTGTCACGCTAATTCCAAGGCGATTTTACGTGAATAAATGAAACCGTATTGGGCACATCGGTGTAATGAAATCTCAAGGCCGGGACCACGGATCTGATCACATAAAGGACTCACCGACACACAACATCGATCTCAGGCCGCCAGCGGGTCGCGGCACACGGTAACAACACTAGAACACATAAAAGGATACAGGCTAAGTCCAGGTTGAATCCGTCCTTGATGTAGCGCTTCCGGCGCTTGCTCACTATGCCCTTGATAGGGTTTGTCATTTTGATGTTGGACATGGAGTTGGCCATGGCTGTCAGTTGGTCGACGCGGCGCGGCAGCAGCTCTGCCGCCGCAGTGCCCTTAGCGGGCCCGCCCGCTCCCGGCACCGACCGCTTCTCTGGTGCCTTCCGCTCTCGGCGCCGGCAGCTCACGCAAATACCCATAAAATAACCTCCGCCGCGCAGAACGTGCCCCGCTCATCGGGCCGGCGGCGGAGCGCGAGCGGCCTGCCTCCGGAGGCCGCGGCCGGCGCTCAGCTTGCGCCCGCCATGCCTCGCGCTGCTCGCGCCTCGCCTCGCTGCCTTGCCTCCAGCCGAGCCTCGGCTCCGACCAGCACCGAGCACTTCCACACCGCACCGCCAGACCGAAAGCACCGTACACTTGATACACTATAGCATAGCTCCACGCCCGGCACTGAACGCGTTCAAATCTCGCTTCACGAGCGATGAAAAAATTATCTCGCGCGAATGGCGTCCATCCTGCGTTTGCACTAGTACACGGCCGAAGAGAAACAGTTGCACAAGAAAGAAAGATGGTTATGATGGCCGAAACTGTACTGCGTGTCTCTTTCGCACTAGGGCGCTCCGCACTCGTATGATAAAGATAACACACAACCTCACACAACCTTAATTTCTAGTGGTGGCTAGCTAGCTCTCTTTGTTCATTACAGTACGCAAATAAGTCCGTAAGGTGGCGCTGTATGTATCTAAGTTACCGCCACTTTTTAAACCTAAGCGCCTTATCAAACCGGTTTAACCAAAATTTTGATTAATAAATCATCTTGGAAAATATATTTTTTTGTACTCATATTGCAACTACAAGAATTCATGCTGCAATTCGTGGACTAAATGAAATGGCGCTTCATTTATCGAGTTTGTGAGTTCATTATCCACGCTACAGATGGCGGTGTAGAGGCATAGAGCAGAATCATAATCAGCGCGGCAATGTTTGAAAAGTTTTACTTTCATTCATGGAGGATTTAATACTAAAAATATTGTTTCCATTCTTCCTGTATTTTTCCTCATACATTTCATTCCAGTAAGGTAGCGTTTTTTTTAATAAATCAGTTAAATGACAACCACCCTAAACATAATTTGTGAATTAAATTAGGATTCCATCTGTAAATGCATTCTTAGTATGTTCATGCTGTCCAGAATCAATGCATCATTGTTTGTACCTTAAAATAAAAGTACATACCTATCATATAGATCCAGTCATTGCCATTACGTTACCACACCTAAAGGAAAACTAGACATTTAATTCAATAGAAAAAAACTACATTTTCTTAGAACGTGATATTGAATGTAACACGAGTATAATAAATTATTGTGTTACTAATTTACATAACTATTTATTCACTGTGCAGCTATGCAAATAATATAAGAAACTCCTTGCATACTTAGCTACGAATGTATTTTGTGATTTCATGCGAGTTTTTGCTACAAGCTACAGTATTTACAAAGGTAGCAGTTACTGGCGCAGTTTCATCGCTATTTTAACTTCTTGGAGCTCATGTTTCAGAACTGTCTTCCATTCTACTCGATAGGTATTTTAAATAAAACTTTACGACTATTATACCTAACTATCTCTATGCGATATACAACTATAAAATATACTGTCTTCAAAACTTCAAAACGTATCACGGCTCGGTAATTTTAAGTATTCGGCTAATGTAGATATAGATAGATGGATGGATAAAATGCTTTGCTAATTGGGTGTCCAGCTTCCGTTAACACCAGTGGCAGTGTGTATATTTATAGAATTGCTGCGTACGTATATTTTTTACTCTGACAAGAATTTCTGAAGAAAATAACTAGTGTAAGCAGGTACCTAACTCCGTGACGCAACGCAATGCAACCAAAGTTAGTTTAGGATGTATTTCTGAGAAACCACTCTAGAAACGTGGAGGTAGCTACGTGATCTGAACATTTTCGTAATGCACCACTATTTAAATAAGAGTATTTACTCGTTAACTTTGAGAGCATTGACGTATTACCTAATTTCAAATATTTATTGTTATATTACCCAGCTACATAATAATATGTGTATGAATTTACTGTATCTATTATAGTGGCATAGATAATTGGTTGCGAGTAGACAGCTTGTTGCCACCCGGCCTGCGCGCACGCTGGCACGATGTTTGACGATACATATAGGGTTGGCACGTACGAGAGCTCATTGTGCGTAGGACTTGATAAGTTTTTGACAGCTATAATGGACAGCACCTGGTGAATTACAATGTTATCGGCGTCTATTAAGGATTTTGAGTTATAGTGGTTTTCCATGGCGTGACCGAAGTTTTAATGAGCGATTAGGAAAGTAGGGAACCCGTTTCAATTGTGTTTTAATGTGGGTTAGTACTCACTATAAAAAATATATTTTAGTTTCCTATTTTGTCAAAGTACTGGCACATTAGGAGTTTAGTCATTCGTAGACCACACGTATGTCTATGGACCACACAGTCCAGCTTAGATATTGAAGGTAACCCAGTAAGGTAAGAAAGTGGGTGACTATGATTTCTATAAGTACTTAATACAATAAAGAGGACACTTTTTTGTTTGTTTGTAACAGCTCCAAAACGAATGGACCAATTTGAAAAATTATTTCACTGTTGGAAACTAGACTATCCTCGTGTAACATTGGCTATGTCCGGGTATGTAAAGTGCCCCTGGGACGCAGATGAAGCCACAGAAAAACAGCTAGTGTTAACAAACATGCTGCGATAACTATAAAATATTAAAAAAAAACGCGTATAGTACGTAAGCTACTAATATAATTTATAACGTGATTATGTAGCAACCCTAGTCATAGTTAGTAGTTATCAGATTCTAAGAACATTGATGACTATGCAGTTAGAATAAAGATTTCATATCTACTTTTTTAGTTTTTTGTGCAATGATTTTTTATTAGCGTCAGCTAAGGCAGTGGGTACACGTTGATGACTAGAAATATAGACGAACTAGAACATATTTGTAATTAATTCAAAGCCATAGTATTGCTTCTGCCAAAAAACCAAACTCTCTCTTATACATTTCTTCTTTTCTCTCTCTTCTTTCATATTTCCTCTGGAATACTAAGTACCTTCAGCAAAAAAAGTTCATTACAAAATAACTGAATCTTAAAATCCAGTTCAGGTTTTTTTCTCTCTAGTCCTGACAGTTATTAATGTAAGATTTAATTGTTCCATTCATTTTGGTTGCTGACCTTACATACATTGGTAGGTACTCCTCATTCCCCGCCATAAAATATGATATACCTCAATCCATATTGAAACTTGGCAACAGCAAGAATTAAAACGTTGTCAAACCCAGGGGTGTATTTACCCTTAGGCTAGAAGGGCTATAGCCCGGGGCGGCAGGCCACGAGGGGCGGCCGGCAGGGCGCCCCTGGTGGCTTGCCGGCCGCCCCGCGTGGCCGTCCGACCTCGAAAGAAAAATTTGTGACGTATTTATTTTCGTTTCGCCAATCACGTTTCATCATCTAACTGATAAAAATTTTCGCGCTCGCTCCGCTCGCGCATTCATATTGCATGTAGCCTGATCCTCCTCGCTTCATGCCTCCACAAATAAACTAAATTAACCAAAACGGCAACTTCAGCTTTCAACAAACCGCACTCGCTCCGCTCGCGCTCTTTTCTTTTCGATTTTTAGACGTCAAGCTGAAAAAAATTTTTCGCGCTCGCTTTGCTCGCGCATTCTTATTTTTTCCTATATATTCCTTGGCTTCATAAACTATACATCATCAAATAAAATTGTGAATTGTTACTTGACCAACATTGTATAAACCCACCGGGCACAATAGCTGGTGAGGCCCTAGGGCGTCGCAAACTTGATGTCGCCGACGTACCTACATATTTCGTCTAGCGCCGCCACTGCTTATGCACATTGATATTTAGACATTATGAGATCAGTCACGCAGCGTGTGTGAGTCAGGCAAATGCCCCGGGTGGCACTTTTTAGGAGGCGGCATAATTTCACAAAAAATAATAAAATTACGTATTGTAAAATTTTGTCTTTTCAAACGAGAAAAATTTGCGCTCGCTGCGCTCGCGCCTTTTCAATCTGCAACTTCATTTTTCTTTGTTTACCTTTTAGTCTTGTAATAAAAAAAAACGGGTTCGCTTCACTCGCATCTTATCAATCTTCAAGTTTTTTTACCCTTAGGCTTAGTCAATTTGCATCTTAGTCATATCGGATTTTAATTATGAAAATGAAAAAAACATATTGTGTTCATTTGAAATATGAACAACACGTCATGAAAATAGAATATATAGGATGAATTATAAAAAATTTTCCTGTCTCAGGAACAAGAAACTGAAACAAGTTTACGCAAACTAAACTTATTTATTAAGAAAAAGGACCTGGAAGTGGCGTTTCCTTACATTGAAATTGCGTTGCATATGTTCCTTTGTACTGTAGTAACGAATTGTAGAGCAGAACGCTCATTCTGGATTATAAAATATTTAAACTAAGTTAAAAAAATTACTGCAAACACGGTTAACTTACGAACTTAGTTCAGAAAATAGTTTAAAAACTTTTCAACTAATCAAGTTCAAAATAATGTTCCTAGAATGTCTTTATAATGTTCTATTTGTGAGATTATTTTTAAATATTTTTTTAAAACTTACAGTTCAAAAGAGTGGGGAAGACACATTTTCTTCAACTTTCGGAGTGATATAATTAGCCTGTCTCCCGAATATTTCAGAAAATATTAACACTATTAAAAAAATATTGAAGTAAACAAGGTTCAATATTGAAGGTTGGAATGAAAAAAAAACTGACTCCCCACAAAAATTTTTTCTTCTTTTTAAATAAGCGTTCCTAGTTGACTACGGAAACTTAAAAACGGCTAATCAATTTCATAATTTTCAACATCGAAGCCGATTTAACAAATGCAATTGACTATTACGATGTATTAAACGAATTTGTTCAAAATGTTGTAAAATATAAAATCTATAAAAAAAAATCTTTCATTCCTTGATGGGGCGGAAAGCTACAGGAGCCCGGGGCGCGCAATCTTAAAATACGCCCCTGGTCAAACCTTTGTTAGCTGAAGATCGCAAGAACGATAGCGATTGCTTATCTCTAAGAACAACCATGCAAATATTGACTCGCACGTCCGTCATTGACGACTCCTCAGGGAAAAGGAACTACACGTTACTTGTTACTTGCCTGCTGCAAATTGTATATCATATCCCAAATCCACTGACAGTTCCACATAAGTAACAAAGACGTCATTCCATCATAAACATGCGACCTTCTAATCACTATTACATTTATCAAGATCCGATAATACGTTTTGGCAACCCTAGAAACAGTTGGGTCGCACCTTCCCGATATCGATGTACAGATAAAACAAACTCAGTGACAGATGATTCATATGCCTAAGCAATTAGTGATGACCTTGTGTTTAACGAAGCGGAATAACTCATCATCCGCTGTAGGCATTTACAGTTTGCAGGGTAATTGTGAAATGACGATGAAAAAAGATCAGTTGAAAGAAAAACTGGATGAGAATGCGTAGGGTTCTGTAGCACTTTAAAACTGGTAAATGCACTTTTCAGGGTATGTTAGGCAAAAGGCGCTTACCCTATTCATGAGACCTTCTTGTGTGTCTTTACCTATACACTGCTTTTGAGAAATAAAGTCTCCAGAACCGAGCACTATTGTGGAGACATTTTAGTCCCATAGTAGCCAGTCTCTTTGATGTAGGTACAGAAAAGACAGAACCCTAAATACATTCAGCTTCTGTTACAACAGATGTTGCCTAGTTTTAGAATTCCTAATTTGTCTCTTCACAAAGAAACAAGTGTTACGTTGAATATATTAAACGTAATTTTAGTACAGTCAGCCTCAAAATTAACTGAACCAATCAAAATTTTCAACATTGCTAAACACCGTCGATCGATAACCTACCAGAGCTTTAATCTACTCATTTTGAAGTTTAGGATGATAAATAAATTTCGGCAATTTTGTTGTTAAAAATTATGACCCTTGTTGGTAGGCCCTTTCAAAA
Source organism: Heliothis virescens (assembly GCA_002382865.2). Classification (NCBI taxonomy): domain Eukaryota; kingdom Metazoa; phylum Arthropoda; class Insecta; order Lepidoptera; family Noctuidae; genus Heliothis; species Heliothis virescens. Next base: position 1,587,696 of record NWSH02000556.1, read on the forward strand.
ATGTGGACTTGTTCAGCTACATTTGAGGCTGACCGTACCTACTCCACTTCTGCTAACACGTGTTAAATTTAATATTTCTATGCATATACCTTTGTGTCTATTTCTCAAAGGCACCATTGTCTTACCAATCAGCTGAATAACTGCCAAATGTTTCATAGTTTTCAGGTGAACAATTAATACATAAAGATTGTCTGTACAAATACTTTTAATTATTTTTGATTGCCACATTTTAAACAGGTGTTACGGAAGTTCAGCTGTTGTCTAGCATACTGCACAATGAAAAGAAATGTGTCATCATCATCAATAATAATGAATCATCGTATAAAGTGGAGGACAAAGCATTACCTATACTTAAAAAGTTAAAGATTTTGCAAATTTCTTTTTTATGTGATATTGTTTTAAACAGAGTAGGAGCAAAGAGACAACTATTGCATAATGTAGGGAACAGGAGAGGGAAAATGATGGGACACCTTATACGACATGACGAGTAGGTATATAAAAGAAATTGTTAATAAAAAAATGTGGAAGGAAGCTCGATAGAAAGAGGGAAAGGGTTGTCCTCGCCTAAGAGGAAAGAAAAAGTTGTGACGTAGGTATGAGGATGTTCAGGAATTGCCATTCGATAGGGAGAAATGGATTCAAATAAAGTTGAAGGAGGGGAGAGGGAGGAGCAAAAGAGCAGGATTAGCGTCGGTTCCTATAGGTAAGTATCTATATCCTATTATTATGATATTGTGTGACTACATAGGTAAGTCATCGTTGTCACAATAGATACTTGTTTAGTCTAGACATGATCAAGTTTCTATTTCCTATTACCTAAGTACTGATATGTAAGTAGGAGCAGGTAATAAGTAGGTACTTACATTAGTTTAAAATGCAAAACAAGAGACCTGCAGTGCGATAGATGGGGTACAATATCCTCCTTCAACATCCAGAGAGTCAGCTTGTAGGCAGTTGGCCTACAATATGTATAGCTGAACATGAATTAAGGGCTCGTCTGATCTCTGGAGCTGTTACTAGGAAACTGATGCCTCGGTATTCAATGATACTTAAGTCCAGGGGGGTGATTCTCTAACGCAAAACATCTTTACAACCAAGAAATCATCGTTGCAACATCTATAAGTGCGCGATCGCAGCGCTTCAACGATGTTGACGGCGCGACATAGAACTAAAATATGGTACCAAATGTATGAAAAATCATCTCCGCCTTCGACGACAACGACGACTTCGGCTTCGATTTCATCCTTTAAACCGAAAAGCTTGTCATTTGTTTGGTCGTCGTTGTTGTCATCTATGATGTGTCATTTAGAGAATCGCATGGCAGTTGTCAGGCTTAGGTGGTTTATGTTTCTAGGCATTCAGCGATCGTATTCAGTATAAAGTATATCGATTACTTTCAGTATTTTATCAAGCATTTCATTTGACAGCGGTATCTGCACATTTCACCTTATCTATCATATCTACCTCGTGGACTTTCTCCGAGTGTTAACAACCACATAATCCCTATACCACTCACTTAGATACATTGTTGTACCTATTGAAAATTATCGTTACCTAAGCATGATTAAGGACAACACTTGATAGCTGAAATAAAACTTAATTTCTGGGCAGCTCTCTTCTTTCGACCAAATCTTTTCGAAGTTTGGCCCAAACTCACCAAAGCGGAAAGAAGAGTAAAGTTTTTAAGCAACCAACACAACTCCTCAGCTCAGGGATACCTAGTATTGAATGAACGGAGACAAGAAGTCTGAGTATTCTATCGATTGTTTAAACACTTCTACACTTTGCTCCACTCCTGTACGATGTGCTACTTACGTATAAAATAAATACTTAGTACTTACCACGTTTTTAGGCCTTCCATCGTTCCACAAGCCTGTATTGTTTCTGTGAGAACAACCTTGGGGCCATGTACTTAGTACACAATCCTAGCACATAGGAGCTTTATCCCTGTAATCAACAGTGCTATCTCGTTATCAGGACCTGGCCACCACAGACTGATAAGCGCCAGTCGGTACACAGACTCAGACAGGGCTATCATAACTGACAATAACACGATAGGGACCCAGTCTTCTACAAAATGCTGTCTGAATGTTAAATATTTGAACCAAATACTGAGAAAGTTTTGTTTGAAAATCCGTTGTATTTAGAAATTGGTGACGTTAACAGCTTGCCACCTTGCCACCGACTTAGTACGATATAGATAGGAAAATAAAAGGGGAAAGTGATCGTTTTCTGCTTGATATTTTTACTAAATTATTTTTTAACATATCTGTATGTAGAGTTAAAGACCAATTTTTGTTTAGTTTGTAAAAAAATCTGACCAATAACCATTACGTAAGTATGTATAAGGCTTATCCACCCTTATGATCATGCAACGCCTATCATAAATTCATTGCAGACCTATTACACATTGCTCAAATCGAAAATCCCCGGCCAGTATAATCGTCAATAAATTAATTACTTAATAAAATATTCTAACACAAAAAACTACTATTAAGATAAGAAAACTAATAAGAGGATATCACCTAATGTTTTATTAAGCAGGTAGATAATTAATTTATGTTTCCTAATAAAGACCTAAAAAGTCTTATAAGCTAGCACCAATATGCTAGCTATATTGTTAGCAGTGGTTAGTGACTAACAAGTTATGAGCGACCAGCGATCAATAGATGAAAAAGTAGAGTATTATCCACTACTTAATGGCGTCCAAGGCGTTAATTTCAGCCAAGGCGGCTATTCTCATCAGAGATCAGACAGCTGTATATTATAGTGTACAAGTATTTGCGCAGAAACTCTCTTTGCACTCTCTTTTCCTTCACTCTTATAGCCCGATGAAGTGATAATCCGACACGACCGGAGAGAGATCAGGCGCATGACCGAGATTAATGTGTTCTCCGAGTGTATCCATCATCACTTTCCAGACTCCGAGCTGTTTTGTGAAAGTTTCTGAAACCCTCAAAGATTTCGGCCTGACCCGGGAATCGAGTCCAACCACCACGTGCGCAGCAGTTACACTGTGCGACTACTTGACCAATGAGGCAGTTACGACGTAATAGAATGAACATTTGCATTGCTATTTATGGAGAAATTTAGTATTTTTTTCCGCAGGAGAAGTTGTGTAAGGAGATATGTAATAAAATAACAATATTTTACCAGGTACAATTAGTATGCTTTTATCGCTTGCAACATTAAGATAGGCGGCCACAGTTAGGCACTTTCACATTGTATAATAATAAATTGGGTTTTTTAATCTTTTTATCTCAAGTTATCGCAAAATCATAAAAAATCATACGATTCATTACTGTTATAGGTATATGTATACATAGATTATATCTACTTGACTTACCTTTTATTTAATGTTACCTAGGTACAGTTCTAAATTCCGAGCAGAAGTCTGCACGTTTCTATTTCTTTCCCCACTCCTGCCTTCCTCCAATACCTTGAATAGGTTTCTGCGCAGCCAGTCGTGCAATTTTCAGTGAGAACACCTACCTAGTTTTTGTCTTAAAGATGGGTTCTTAATTATATACTTTCATACCACAAAATCAATTATGCGTTTACACGCTATCGCTTGTGAAATGGACCCGTTTACAAAAAGCAGTCGTATTAAAGTCTATCGCTTTGCAACAGGAATTAATTAATATTTCCTTTAGTTTCCAAACTTAACACGATCTCTTGTATTATCTATAAGCCATTATTAATAATTTATAACAATCATTTATTTTCAGTGGTAAGCTGAAGTTACCTATGCGTTTCATATTTTAGTTGACTGTGAAAATTAAAATAAATCGATTTAGGAAGAAAGCACCATATTACTTCATGATCAAAAGGTTCCCTCCTGATTCAGGTGACAACTTGATTGAAAGAAGTAGCCGAGAAGAAATTAAACATTTTTTTCAAGTTAAAAGGCACTATTATGGACGAAATAAGAAAATCAAATGACTAATATACTCGTATTTTACATGGGTTCAATTTCTGCGTCGGGTATGGCTCTCTCTATCTCGGCAAAAATTTACTACGTCCGTTTTTACCAACTTCCTTAAAAGTAGGATATTCTCAGTTTATCCGCGTATAGGTAGGTAGGTACTTTTTTAACATTCTTATAATATTCCTGTGCCAATAAAAGAATTATCATTACACGTGTCGTGAGATTCCCATACCACGAGTGTGTACATTTTATCAGTTTCCTCGATATGGTAATACCCATTGCAATCCGCGGTGCGCACCTAGCTTATTATTATTCTTCTCAAGGCATTTGGTATTTATCCGTACTTACTTTGTAATTGAGTAAATCTGTCTGTGTATGTACCTGCAAGTAGGTACAGTAGGCATCTGGTTTAGTCAGCTCCAGCATTATAATATTTATCTAGGTATTCTGTACTTGTACTACATTTTCTTTTGTTTAACTAAAGGGATAGGTGCGAATAAAACGAGCGAAAATGGATCATCTGATGGAACTCCTAATCGGAACGAATTCAAAAACGACATCTCTGCTAGTAAACATCAAAAGACTTTAAAATGGCTGATCCAATTTTGGTGAAACGTGTATAGTAGACAAACTAATAACACTCCAGTTTTTAGGTTGGATGTTAAAAATAAAACAACACCAAACAATATAAAAATATATTATGTACATACTTATATTCAAAACTTAAGTTTCGATTCATGTAAAGTCAATATCTTATCGACCTCCTGTGCCCTTTCTTTCAAAGTCACCATTTCTTCTTCTGAAAGCACGTCGCTCTTTTTGCCCGCATTTTTGATCAAAAAGTGTTGTATAAACAGTCTTATGCTTTCCCTGAACATGTGGAGTTTGGGCGGCTTCGAGATGCGGTGGAAGACTTCCAGGGAGGATTGGAAGTCGGCGTTCATGATGATGGCCAGGAGAATCTGCCGCATGAACCGGACCGAGTGCTTGTTTAGTTCCGAGAATTGAATTACCTGGAGGACAAAAAATGAACTATAATAACTTTGTAGAGAAGTGTCCAGGTTATTTTATAGACAGGAAAATAATTTATCAAACATAAGTTTTTGGTTGAATCAGTGCGGGGTCCAAAAGTGCCAAAGAAACTTACCAACACGTAAATCTATACATTCCGAAGGTATGTACAAACGACAGCACATCATGTTACCACAATCTGTCTCTCTACAATAGATTTTCAACCTTATCACAATGGAGGTAGGTTAATGTTTGACTGGTAACATTTTACAGATTCGGGTACCGTGACTTGCTGTTGTCTGTACTATGATTGATTTTTAAGTGACTATATTTAAAGACTAGCCGTTTTCCCGCGGTTTCACTCGCGTCCCGTGGAAATTACTGCCCGTACCCAGATAAAATATAGCCTATGTCACTCGTGGATAATGAGCTTTCGAATGGTGAAAGAATTTTTAAAATCAGTCCAGTAGTTTTTGAGCCTATTCATTACAACCAAACAAACATACAAACAAACAAACAAAGTTTTCTTCTTTATAATATTAGTATAGATATGACAGAATCTATTTTACAACCTAAGGAAACAGTTGGAATACTGTGCTGAAAGTTTTGAAAAATGACCTAAACTTAATAACGAAAATGTTATTTTTCACACCCATAGATTTTCTCACCATATCACACAAGAACAATACCTTCAACACAGACAGCGGCAGACCCTTCTCCATGATAAGATGTGTCAGGAACTGCGCCAAGTTGGCGACGCATTGCTTCGATATGCTGTCTAACTCCTTTATCTTGTCCCACACGGAGAATTGGATTGATAGCTGTAGAAATAACAAGAGTGAATTAGTTGGAAGTCCCAGATTAAAGTGGAGTAAAGCAGAAAAGTTTTTAAAGAACCAATAGAATATCTCCATTCTGAGATATTCTGAGTGGGCGGAGAATAGATGTTTGAATAACGAATTTCTCTTGGTTGTTGAAAAACTAGTGACTCTGCTTCACATTGGTGGAGTGTTTTGGAAGCTTCTATGTCCTACATCTAGGCAAAGGCTTCATAGAGAAAAGCAAACTGAATTTCACATTTTTATTTTGACACTTACTCCAAAACAGGCATTGACATTTTAAAATTATTATCTCCCAGAAAAAAATACAAAAATATATATACTCAAAAAATGTTCTATAACCTAACAAAATGCTTTATATGTGCCATTGCAATTTGAACCTTACGCACCTGGTATCTACGATCAGTATCGCATAGCTTCTGTCCTAACACTGCGTAGTACGGGTTATAAGTCTTCTCTTGCAGACAGCAGGCTAATAGAACATGTACTATCTCCCTCTCTTGCTGTCCTTTGAGACCTAAGTGCTGGAGTTTCTCGAAGGCGTCCATGTAGTCCTGGAAGAAATGTAAGTGGTATATAATTATGCGGTTTTAAGGGGTACTTGAGGTGAAAATATTCTTTAGTGTTATTCAGAAGAAATTATCAATAATTTAAGTGAAAGTATCAGTCAGGGATGTAGCTTTCCAAACAGAGAAAGATTTTTTCAAATTGGATCAGTACTTTTAGTGCTTTTATGGTACAAATAAAATCCTCAGGCTTGTTTGGATGGGTTTTAAATAAGTAACTCATACTACATGAAAATCTAGTCTAAATAAAAATGTCCTTTAAACTTCACATTGATTGCCGCCTGATTTAATTAATATTTTTAAATAGTCCTCACCTCAGCAGCCATAATAACGCAGAATATGCTCCTGCGCACGTCAGTGTTCATCCTCTGCTTCCTGGCTAGTTCTAGAAGCTTCTGGTCGGTGCTGGGCAACACCTTGCTGGCTGGCTTCTCCTCAGGGCGAGACATGTTGCCTTCCCATGCTGACCCTACCACCCACCACTTGCCGCGTTCGTCCGCTAAAAGGAGAAAGGGGTTATTTGTCAAAAAACTGCCGTTTTTTAGGGTTTCGTACCCAGAGGGTAAAACGGAACCCTATTACTAAGACATCGTTGTCTGTCTGTCTGTCTCCAGGCTGCATCTCATTAACCGTGATAGCTAGAATGCTGAAATTTTCACAAATTATGTAAAAATTAAAAAAATAAATTATTAAGGCTGTTGATATTTATCGCAAAATTGTATACTAGTAGCGCCATCTATTAGAAATAATGTGCAACTTAACTAACTCACACTTGACCGTTCCTATTGTACTTTTTTCATAGATAAAGGTACGGAACCCTTCATGCGCGAGTCCAACTCGCACTTGGCCGGTTTTTTATACGTTGACGATTAGATTGTTTCACCTGTATACTACTGGATATGGATAACCGAGAGAACTAGTTCCCACACTTGGGTAGGCATATTTTTTTACTAAGTGAGACTTAAAAATTTAAGTTTGGCATAAAATAATTCCATGGTTATTCTCTGTTTTTATGCATAGTGTATGCATCTAAGATTGTGCAAAAAATTAGCTTCCGCCAAGGATTTCAAGCCAAGCCTTCTTCGAAAAATAGTCTAATGGTCATGGCACATTATATCGGCACGGTCACGGCACAGCAAATAACGTGTCATTTAAATTTGAACATTAAATTGTATGACGTATTCACGCGTTCAAATCAACTTGAGCATTATAAAATTAGTTTAGAATAAAAATGTGAATTAAAGTTTGTATGAACAAATAAAATCCTACCTTTCAACAGGTCCTCAAGTCGTATATTAAGCGGCGTGATATAGTTGCCCTTCCTGACGATAGTCCGCGTCATCTTCTTCAGGTGCTCGCAGTACGTCGGCTCGTAGTTCGGGATCTTCGTCAAGTTGTTGTTCTTCACCGCTAGGAGAACTTCCAACAGGAACTTTATACGTGATCTGTGGAACATAGGGAATAAATCTATACTAATATTATAAAACTGAAGAGTTTGTTTGTTTGAACGCGCTAATCTCGGGAACTACTGGTCCGATTTGAAAACTTCTTTCAGTGTTAGATAGCCCATTTATCGAGGAAGGCTATAGGCTACTTTTTATCCGGGTGCACGGAGTATTTCCCACGGGACGCGGCGCGGGTGAAACCGCTGGCAGAAGCTAGTTAATTATATGTGCTTTGCCTTTTCCCAACTGTGTTGAAGTTTCCAGTCTAGCTAGATGCAGCTGAGTACAAGTGTTTTACATGGAGTGACTGTCTATCTGTCCTCAACCAAAGTTGTGCAACTTGATAACCATTGGTTGAGTTTTTTGTAATATTTTCCGCCATCTGACTTCCCGTAATAACTGCCAAAGATGTAAAAATGTCATTCGAGACAAAGTAATTAAAATTCCATAGCACACTAATATTATAAAGTTGAAAGTTTGTAAGTGTGTGTGTTTTATGGAAAGTGTTTGTATATGTTTGTAACTTTTTTTTATCGAACGGTTTCTGGTGAAATTTCGCTGTAATATAGCTTACACATAGGGTACCTACTTTTTATAAGGGTAGCGGAAATATTTATCTCAGGAAGCGGGTAAAACCGCAGTCAGAAACTAGTACTATGTATAAAACACAAATTTCACTTACCCAGCAGCGGAAGAATCGCTCAGCTTAGCAACCCTCCCCTGCGTGTCATGTATAAAGTTCTTCAGCGCTAACGGTTCTTCCTTGCGCAAAACCCCGCCCACACTGCGCAACGCTACCAGTACGCATTCTATGTTCTTCTCCGATATCGTGTCTAGGAGACGGGTTAGTATGTCGTAGAGGAGGGATGCGTGGTAGATCTGGAAGATTTTAAACACTATTTATTATATTTCGTACTAGCTGCTTTAGCTACTTTATGGAGAATACTTTCACTCAAACCTTTGAATGAGCTATATTTGTACTGTGGTTATTTATTTTGGTCAACTTAACAAAGTAAGGATATTAAGACAGTTAGCTGTATCAAAAACTACTATCTATACTTTAGAGAAACCCCCCCTACTATTATACTCTATTGTACACACAAATACATTGCTAGACATATACCTAATCTTGAAAGTCTATGTATTTACGAACAAGTGTCTATAGTAGCAAACCTTAAAGCAATAGAGAGATTCGATAGGGCTAGGTTAATCAAAGCGACTAAAGAAAATGAAATATGATACCAAATAGAAAGCTCTCTGTTGCAGCCAGTTTAATGAAGGGCCAGGAGGGAAAGAAAATAAATCTAAATAATTAATGATAAAAGTAGCGCATACCTTAAAGCTATACAAATGAGCTAGACACGATACTAAGTTGTCTAGGGTCTTGTCACCAACTGGTTGCGGGCTCTGCATCAAGTCGTCAAACCTCTTTGATAACTCTTGTAGGAAATGAGCACCTAGAAAAGTAACATTACATAAATTCAAAACTACTCATTTAGGAACTAAATATCGAAACATAAACCATCAAACAAGTCTTCCGAATAATTTTGTTAATTCTGATGATCGAGAGATTGAATGTTGAATCATAACTAAGTTAAGGCTATATTCACTGAGTTTCAAAATTTACAATAATTAACAAGAAATAAAAAGTTCTAAACATATAGTGACCTAAAAATTATTAACATGCTATCCTGAAACTAAAGCTGTATGTTTAGTTTATATACTAGCCATTGAGGCTGAAGTGTATTACTGAGTTAAGGCTAAATTCACTGAGTTTTACAACTTACCAATTTCAGAACCAACATTAGCATGTAACACCGACACTAAAGCTGCATGTTCTGCCACCATTCTATCAGGAGTACTAGCAGGTGAGACAGTCGCGTCCAACCACAACTGAGTCAAGGCTGTGTTCACTGAGTTTCTACTGTTAGTCTGGTATAGATTCTCTATTGAAGTACAAGCCCAGTGAAGATTTGTACCCGCTAGTTTGTTGAGAACACCTGAAATGATAGAAAAAGGTGTTTCAATGTATCTGTAATGGATATTTGCAAAACTTCCTTTTTGGGAAGTCAGTTAATAAACCAAAGCCTATGATTTATTGTTTGTCATTGACCATCGTAATTCATTTATTTAATTTTTACTGGAGTAAAATATAAATTGAAAACTCACTTTTAATTTGCCTTTTCAATTGCTGTAACTGTTTATCTGAACTTGAATCCTTGTTTCTAAGATGTGGTGGTATGTATACTCCTTTTTCTTCCTGTAAAAACGTAATGCCATGAAGTAAAGGCCATTTAACTGTCACCAATGTATTCCAAGTCAGTTTAGTAGTTGATTATGCAACCTGCAGTAACATATATAGCAACTTCATGCTATTCTTATCCTTATATACAAGCCTTAAGGTTTCTTTTCACTATCCCGTTATTTCACCTTCTTGAAGTGTACTTACCTTAATAACATTCCCTTCCTTATCCCTCTTTCTTCCATAAATATCTTCCCAGACATCAGGTTTCTCTTTTTTTTCCACAACAGGTTCATCACCTTCACCGAACTCATCACCATCCAAATCTTCATCATCACCAGATAGATGAGAGATTTCATCATCGCTAAAAACTTTGCTTAGTTCCTCTTCAGAAATTATTTTCTCTTTTTTATTAGATTTTTGTGTAGCCTTTGTGTCTGTTTTGTTAGTTTTCTTTATGTCTTCAGTTGATTTTGATTTCTGTTTATTATTTGCCTTTTGTGTTTTTGTCGGTTTTTCTGTAACACATACAATATTGAATCAATTGGAGACAAGTGGTTTCAGGTGACTAAAAGCTCTATAGTTTTTATGAACAGATTTATTATTAGAATTGAAAACTAAAAAAAATATCTGCCACACTCAATGCCCAATATTATATTTTGCTGTATGTAACAAGAAAATTGTATTAATAAAAGTTATGATTATAAGAACACTCACCTTCAGGTGCATCATCAGATAGACCTTCACTATCATAGTCATCATCTCCTTCACTCATTTCACCATCCCCTTCACTCATATCTTCATCACCACTCAAATCACCGTCACCATCATCTTCACTATTTCCATCGACCATATCTTCCTCGCTACCCATCTCATCATCAACATCAGAATCCATATCATCATCAGAAGCATTTTCTTCATCACTTTCATCAACTGTTTTTCCTTTATTTTTATCTTTAGTTTTCTTTTTATCTTTGATTTCTTTGCCAGTGACTGTAGCTAAGTCTTCCTCAAAGTCGGAATCGCCTTCTACTTCAGCTAGATGCTTTTCGGCTGCAACTATTTGTTCTGTTGTTGATTTGTCACATATTTCTAGAAGATCTGGTTTTGAATTTGTTAAAGATTTATTTTCAAAATCAATTAATGCACAGATGCTAAAACTAAGTAAAGAATTTGGTTTGATACTGGTATGTTAGAAAGCTGTTATTTAAACTCTTAATCATTAATTCAAACTTGACTGACAAAACAGTACAGATGACAGCAGGTCACGGTACCCGAATCTGTAAAATTTTACCAATCAAACATTAACCTACCTATTGTGATAAGGTTGAAAATCAATTGCAGAAATTTGACAGATTGTGGTAACTTGATGTGCTGTTGTCTGTACTTTTTAAAGACAGAAATTACATAAGTTCTTCACCACTTTCTTTATGGTTTTGAAAGGAAAAAGAAGGGCTGGAATAAACTCCCCTGTGCATAAGTGTAGATAGCAAAACTTTAGCTTTTTACAGGGCTACATATTTACACTATGTTAACTCTTCACATATTTCAATGAGTTTCAAAAAGGATACAATCAAGTCCATCGTCAGCAAAGAAGTTATTTTTATTCTTAGTTTTATTGAGTCCCAATTGTTTCTCCAACTTCTTGATAATCTTATCTTCTTCTTCATTTGCTTGAAGCAACATTTTCCTTCTCTGTTCCTCGATTTGATTTTTGAGTTGCTGTTCTACATTTTTTTCCTTTTGCCGTTCTTTATTTAAGATGTCTAATGGCGTTTCTAGTTTCGGCTTTTTCTTTTTCTGAAATTGTTTACAAATTATTCATAGAAATATATGCAATTATCAGTTTGATATGAAAAATATTTTCTATTCAGTTACAGTCAGAAAGTTATAACGGTAATACCTATATAAGTCTACTGATATTGCTACAGAATATGGAAGATATGCAACTTTATACAGAAGTATGGGTCTAAGAATTTCTTCTAAAACTATGGTTAAGAAAGACAGTTCTACAATCAAATGTTTCTTATGATAATAAAGGAATTACAATTATTTGGAGTACCTTTACTTCGACGGCGGGTTCTGGTGATTCCGCAGGTCGTTTAACAAATCTGCCGGCCGTATAAACTGGCTGCTGTCTCTCAATATTCTTTTTAAGATAATGTTCCTGGCGATGTACTTTCTTCTGCTGGCGCTTTTGTTTCCGTAGCACCTTCCGTGTATTTTCAAATTTAGGCTTAGGTTTACTTTTCTTCATTTTACCTCTTGAACACTAATGTTTTATTTAATTTCAATGAAATCTTAAACTATAATAACATAACCTGTTAACTTTGAGGTTATATTTATGATGAATTCCACGATTTAATGACAGTTTGCTTTATTTTCATTTCGTGAAACAGAGCGATATTTCTTCGTTCAGAATTTTAACGTGATTTTGATTTCCATACATTATTTTTCGTGAGAATTTGCTTTATTTATTGTAATCAAAATTCGACTTTATATAGAGTGAACACGGTTTGATATATGTTTTGATTTTAAATGTGTAAGATTGAATTTCGGAACGATTTCATTAATTTTGGTTGTTTCATTTCACGAACTATTGTTTAATACGTAGTTTTTTTTCTTATTTCACCCCTTTCTTCTGATTAATTACATTATTTAATCACAAAGTTATCTTCAAATGATTGACTGAATATCATAAAAAATACAGGTTTCTCACTTCAAGTATATATTTTTTTGATTCAGTCCTACGGACGAGCTTATCGGATATAACGGAACGTGAGGTTTACAAAATTGACAAAATTGTCTATGATGAAAATTCACAAAAGCATGACGGCTGCTACATATTTGTGAAGAAATTCCAAAATTAATATTAATTCGAAGAGCACTCGGTTTTTAGCGTCTACATCGTTGCTTATTTGTGATAAGTTACTTATTTCCCTGACGGCATGATGGTGGAAGGGTCAGCGTTTACGCGGAACGATGTGTTCCAAATGGCTATACGCGTTGCTTTTGTGTCCGCAGTGACTTATTTTTCAATAAAATGGCTCGTGAACCAGATAGACCCAACGTCCAAGAGTCGGAAGAAGGCAGAGGAGCGAGCTCGTGAACAGTTACGCAAGTAAGTATCGATCGACTGTTTTACGTCATAACATAGAATTTTTAACGCATTTTTTAATAATTTGCTATTAGAATCCACTAAGAATGTGTATAGTGCACTTGTGAAGTCATCATTTCCTTAGTCTGTAATTCTTATAGTCATTTAACTTTGGTTCATTTCTAACCTAAAAAAAACAATTTTACTGTTTTTTATGTAGTGACAGAAGAAATTATAAGCAGGCTATCACTACTGGAATTTATGTTTTGTCTATGATGTTATTTTCCCACCATTAATTGTTATTTACAACAACTGGCATCATAAAGTTAGGGGAATTACCTTCAATTCAGTTGCAAACATGTTTGTTTTAACTGTTGTAAGGAAACACTCTTACCAATAAAAACACGAACCTCTTTCTTTAAAGATGGTTAATGAACAAATTCATGGGATTATTTTAAGTGTTTGCATACATTTCCTTTGTGTTATTATTAGAATAACAACACCATAAAATATTGGAGATAGTCCAAATAATGTAGAAATATGAAACTTATAAAAACATTGCTATTTTTGTGAACTTGTCTAAAATGACCAACTGATTATTCTGAAGATGAGAAACACAAAATAAAAATTAAATTCAAAGAAATACCAAAAATATTTTTTTTATAGTAACAGTTTTTTTGTATAAAAAAATTGTTACCACAAAAATAACTACCACTTTCCTTACTATCTTTTTAATTGTTTCTATAGACATGAATTTTGTGTCATAACTGCATCCACACACTTTTCTCGACTCCTAATTACTCAGTTATCAGTGTGTGTGTGTCACTCACACAGACACAAATCTCATGTCATATTAATTACCATTACAATTCATGTTTGTCTATATGTGGCTGTTTTAATCAAAACAAGGCTTTTACTGTTAATTGCAGATGATGTGCTAACAGAATGTTGAATGATTTTGTTACTAGTTTTGTGTGTAATCAGTAGCGGCGCAAGATCATAATTTTATGTGGGCAAGATACATTTTGCGAGGCCCTCTCTTAGGCATAAAGACAGATTTGTTAAAATAAAAAACCGGCCAAGTGCGAGTCGGACTCGCGCGCGAAGGGTTCCGTTCCATTATTTATGAAAAATAAACGTTCCTACTACCTACAATTAGCTAAAACACGAACATTTCTCGGCAACAAAAAATAACTTTGTTTTTCATACAAATATATGAAAAAAAGAGCCAGAGAATTAGCGAATTAGCGGATGTGTTGTGTTAGATAAAAATTTGAAAGAAAGTGTGATGGATGTAAAGAGAGTGAATGATAGAATAATAGTTGTCAAGGTAATGTGTGAAAATTTGAAGAAAGGAGTGAATGTCAGTATGACGAGTGACAGGGAGAAATGGAAGGAGAAAACATATTGCGCCGACCCCAAATAAAATTGGGAACAGGGCAAGAAGATGATGATATGAAAAACAAAGTTATAATTTGCGGTTACTGAAAAAGTGCTATAACTCAAAAACTACTGACTGTATTTCGTTCAAACCAATTTTGGTTGATAGTTTTTATTAAGATCTATAACATATATTTTTTTTAGATTTTTCACTT
>NWSH02000556.1:1604104-1615861 GCA_002382865.2 Heliothis virescens
GACAGACATGACGAATCTATAAGGGTTCCGTTTTTTGCCATTCGGCTACGGAACCCTAAAAACATATGTCATTTCATTATTAAACTTTTATTCATGCAAAATTTTGTCAAACTTACAACTACCCGATGAAAAATGTTTTTATCTAATTATGTATTAACATATATCTTCTTCTTGGTCGTATCCATCATGACTGATGATCGTGGTTGACGTGTTTATTATGAGCACGGATACATTTCCGCCATCGATTACGATCCATTGCACTCCTCACCACCTCATGGAATTTGTGAGAAGGGTTTATTTCATGAAGTTGGTCAGTCCATCGTGCTGGTGATCGGCCACGTGATCTTTTGCCTTCAGTATTGCCAACAACGATTAACTTTTCCAGATTTTCGTCGCCTCTTCTCATTATATGGCCAAAATAGCGCAAAAAACGTTGCTCACAGATTGAGGACAGTCGCGTTTCTATTTTCAGCTCCTCAAGTATCGACAGATTGGTACGTTTCGCAGTCCATGGTATTCGTAGCATGCGCCTCCAGCACCACATCTCAAATGCATCAATCCGCTGTCGTTCTCTGCTTTTGATGGTCCATGTTTCAGCTCCATAAGTAAATATAGGAAATACCAGGGCTCGCACAAGTCGCATTTTTGTGTTCCTGGAGATTCCACGATTTTGCCATATTTTATTGAGACGTGTCATAGCATCTTTAGCCATCCCTATCCGTCTTCTAATCTCANCTTTTCTTTGTGATTAACATATATGATTATATATAATTAGGTAATAAAAAATTCATCGGCTAACCTAAAAATATTTAAGATACGTTAAAAAACAATTTAATTTAAATATTACAGGAACAGAAATTTTCTACTTTTTACACAGCTGAATTGTTTAATTACGTGCCCGTAATCTAGCTTGGGTGCTATAATATCAGCCTCGATAGACAAAATTGCGACCGCAGAAAGTCTTTCCTGTGACATCGTACTCCTTAAATAATTCATAATGAGTTTTAATTTTGAGAAGCTCCTTTCAGCGGAGGCTGTACTAATTGGTATTGTTGATAATATTCTAATGACGATGTAAATGTTTGGGTATATTTCTTTTAAGTAATTATCTGTAATGTATTGAAGCAACTGTTTTACGTCTGTTATAATGTTAGGTAAATTAGGGATCATTATTTGTAATTCTTCATATAATTCGTAAGGTTGAAAGTGTACATAGCGCCTGGTTTGATATTGCTCTTTCAGCTTTTCTTCTTCGTTTTGCTGATCCGGATTCCCATTTCCTCCCAGCATCTCTCTTAGGGCCTAGGCCTGACATGTTATGTAATCTGTGGGCAAAAACAATAATACTATTTAAGACATAATAGCTCTCGTGGTCCATAAACAAGGCAGACACATATAATATACTTATAGAATTCCCCTGCCTCGTGTAACTTTCTGTCTGCTCGGTTTAGGTACCTACATAATACTACTAGATAATTAGTACACTTTACGCTTTTTTCTTTAAAAATAAAGAATTAAGTATTAATTTAAATTTATTGAATATAAAACCTACATTCCTCGATCAGAAACTAAAATAAACATTAGAAGTAAAAAAAAAGTATTATGTGTGAATAAAATAATTTCTTACCTTTCACTTAATCCCGGTACAATTGTTTTTCTTCAGATCACAAACAATAAATCAATAGTTAAGTACTAGACTACGTATCTATTATTTTATAAGTAGTTATAGTTACAAAACAGCGTTTTGAAACAGTAAACCACTGTTTTAATTTCTTAAATAGAATGTCACATAAAAAAAGATATTATCACTTATACACGACAAGTCAACCCAAGTAGACTATACGCTTTGCTTTGACGACCAACAGCATGAAAACAAAATCGTCAAAAAGTTGCGGTGTACGGCTGTTGTTTGACGAACGGACCTATTTTGTTTTGGGCGGGGGCGGCGCCGCGCAGCGGAAATTCTTCGCTAGCGATAGGAACGCTATTTCAGGGAATACCCTTTTTTAGGCCAGCGGTGACGTACATTACAGCGGGGATTTCTCACGAGTGATAGCGACGCAAGCACTTTTTTCGGCGCGTTCATGGCTTAGGTTTAAGTAATACATAAATCTCCATGGCGCGAGGCCCCTTGGACCGCGAGGCCGTGGGCTGTGGCCCACGTCGCCCACGCCCTACGCCGCCTCTGTGTGTAATTATCACAAAATACCATGAAACTTAAGTCTGATACACATATTTTTAAGTGCATGGTAAAATTTTTGCACCAATTTTATCTGAAAAGTAGCTGTTTAATAACTGCACCATGACCCTATTTGTTATTAAAGATTTTTTTTTAGAAGCAATTGACCCAATGGCTCAATTTTTCATTTTATGTAAATTAAAGAACTGAATGCCTTCTTGAAGAGAAACATTATGTAAATTGCACAAAATGTCATTTAGGAAGTGAAACAAAAAATGATTTTAAGGTTGCTACAGATAAATTCAAAAATTACTATTAGCTATTCAAAATTCTGTCAGTTACGCCAGTATTTCACACATCTGCACTTAACTCTTTTTACAAAAATCTCGGCTTTTAGTTGCATGTGTGACGTCTAAATTCTGTGTTTTTCAAAAAACGGCCACTGTATAGACCATGCATGTGTTAAGGATGTCTTGCAGAGCGGGGCTGGGCAGCAAGCACTCCATCGCGCTGGACAAGTTGACCGACCATGAGATGATCATCGCCTCGCAGTTGGTTGTGCCCGATGAGATTAGTGTGAGTATTGTTTGATTTAATTTGTTTACTTGATGTTTAGATCCCTGATGTTGCATGATGTATAACCAAATAAATAGGGGTGAAATGTTTTTCGAAATTATCTGAAATTAAATCCTTACTAATATTATAGACACATTTGTATGTTTGTTTGCTTGAATGTGTTAATCTCAAGCACTATTGGTCTGTTTGCAATATTATTTCAATGTTAGACTGCCAATTTATCGAAGAAGTCTATAGGCCACTTTTTACGCGCGAAATAGTTCCTACGAGATGCGGGTGAAACCACTGGCGTAAGCTAGTTTTTATATGACAACATATTTTTGATATGTGTCAAAACCTAAAAAAAATACATTTGTACAGATAACAGCAGGTCATGGTACCCGAATCTGTAAAATTTTACCAATCAAACATTCACCTACCACTATTGAGATTAGGTTGAAAATGTGATAATTTGATGTGTTGTCTTCTGTACATTAATTTGCTCGGGATCAAGCTTTAAAATTGAGATTAACGAATTAACTTCACATAGTAATGATGACTAATGTCTAACACTTTTGTTCCATGATGATTGATTCTAAAATGGCTTTTATAAAAAAAAACATCTAGGATTGGATCTCTGCATTGTATTTAATGTTATTTAAATGAGTGTGAATTTATTTTGTTCCATGTGAATGAATAGCTCATTGTTCTAAACTTTGATGACATAGAGAAGTACCTACCGAATTTGTGCATTGTACATTTTAATTATTTGAATTGAAATTATATTAGAATACGACAAAACTTCGACAGTATAATTGCGCAATATTACGATAAAAATATTGTGCTGTTCACTAGAAACTATTGTGCACGTGAAACTATTGTAAAGTCAGTAAATTTGCAAAATATCGTAATATTCCGCAATTATATTTCGGGTACTAGGCACCGCCTCATGGTGAAATGTTTCTGTCTGCTAGACAGTACTATTAGTGTAGCTTTTGGAGTTTAAGTAGATGCCTTTATAAAAGTACCAGAATAACACTACTTGAATTTTTGCTTTCTGTAGATAGTGAAAATAGTTTTGAAGGATTGTTCACTATTTAAGTAGTAACAGATTTATTCCAAAAAAATGCGAAATTATGTGTAGAAGTAATATTATAATGAATACAATGTACCTCTTTCGAGGCCAAACCATAATAATGTTTGCTTTGCCCAGTACAATAATAAATCAAAATGAGAAGTTACCGGTTATCACGCCATTTACAATTTTATATACAAAATAATTAGACTAACTTTATTCTGTTTCTATGATTTTTTTCACGCAATTTTTTCCCATAAAAAAATATGTAATGTGCCTGTGCCTAGTAAGTATTTCCAGTCCCTATTTAATAATTTTATTCAACAGATGAGATTTATGAGCGTGTATTATATTAAAAGTGCCATACGCCTTTTAAAATCTTGCGTCAATAAATGGTGTAATAAGTTTAACAAGGTTGCATGTCCTATGTCCTTTATTTCGGTAGTACCTGCAGTAGGTCGCGACGCAGCCGCGATGCATCCGTTCCCGCTGCACGCCTGCGCTACAAACTTTCCTATTTACTATCGATCCTGTTCACGAGAATTCCGTCCTACGCAGCACCAAATTTATCTCGATTTCGTGCCTGGAAACTGCGCATTTAGACTCCGAACTTCGCCGTTATTAGTCGTCAATTTGGCCCAATTTTAAATGGCTCTTTTTTACAATTTTAATGATGAACTAGTATGAAGAATAATGAATTATTTCGGATAACCCTACATCTTATACATGAAGATTCAGAATACATATTATACGAAGATTTTGACCCAATCAGGTAACATCGTGAAGAGTTTTCAGAACAGAACAGTAAGTTCTACCGTTTAAAAGGTTCTGCTCTTTTTGCAGGTGAACTGGAAGGACATAGCGGGTTTGGACCACCTCATCCAGGAGCTCCGGGAGACGGTCATCCTGCCGATACAGAAGAGGGAGCTGTTCGCTGACAGCCGGCTGACGCAGCCGCCCAAAGGTGTTCTGCTGCATGGACCCCCTGGTATGTTAATCTTGGAATTGTAATAGCGAAATGATAATTTTATAGTAGCTCCCATCAGCAGTCCGCAGGATGTACGTACAGACAGCACATCAAGTTACCACAATCTGTCAAATTTCTGCAATAGATTTTCAACTTTATCACAATACTAGTAGGTTACTGTTTGATTGGTATAATTTGACGGATTCGGGTACCGTGACCTGCTGTTGTCTGTACTCCGCGATAAATGGGCTATCTAACAATGAAATATTTTTTCAAATCGGGCCAGGCGTTCCTTAGATTAGCTCGTTTACACAAACATACATATAAAATGACTCTTCAGTTATTTGTTATATTGCAATATATATTTGAGTCACGCCCCATTTTATTGTATGACATAGTCATCATTGGTTGGGCCCTGCTCGCGATTTCGGCAAATCTCCATATTTTGTTATTTTTCATCGTCTGCCTTGCCGACTATGGACGCCCATTCAAATCAGATTGAAACCTGAAACATGTCCTTCTCCAGGTTGCGGTAAAACCCTGATAGCGAAGGCCACAGCGAAGGAAGCGAACATGAGCTTCATAAACCTGGACGTGTCTCTCCTGACGGACAAGTGGTACGGGGAGACGCAGAAGCTGGCCGCTGCTGTCTTCAGCCTGGCTGTCAAGCTGCAGCCCTGCATCGTCTTCATAGGTGAGCTGGTAGAGAAGTAAGGAGTTACTGGGTAATCGAAGAGGATGAAGAAGGAGTTAAATATGCAGACATTTCGTAGACTGAAGAATTTCTATAGTTTGAAGTGGATTTTTCTTGCGATGGAAATGGAAAAACACAAGCTATAATCATGTTGTATTCAATCATGAATTCTGTACTTATATTTGTGATCGAAATTAATTATTTTTGTGCCGATTTTAATTAAATTCGGTATTAATAAAGTCTGGAGCCTCAGAAAGGATATAGGCTATTTTTATCCAGTTATGGAAAGTGGGTAAAGCCGCGGGGCACAGCTTGTCTTTTATCAATTGGTCAACACTTTCACCCCCTACCATGTACCCACTAATCAATATATTATCTCGTATGTCAGACGAGATCGAGTCGTTCCTGCGCACGCGCACGCAGCACGACCACGAGGCGACCGCCATGATGAAGACGCAGTTCATGTCGCTGTGGGACGGACTCATCACTGAACCTACCTGCACTGTTATTATTATGGGTGAGTTACTGTTATTTTATGATAATTTTCTTGATCTTTGCGGTGTTTTGCCCCCTAAAGTACGTAAAGCCAGGTCCCCGAATTCTACCCAGTTGCAGTCGTTGTTACAATTCCAAGTCAGAAGTCAGGTGGAATTAAGAAACTTCGACACTAGGGCTTAATAGGTGGTTAAACCCCGAGCTCACTCGATAAGAACAGCATGGAATCTTTTTATCTGTTTTTATCTAGTGAAGAATAAAAGTGACCATCTTTTTGTGTCACTAAGTGCACGATGCCTGAAATTATCCTCATTAAATATTCCAAATCATTGCCAAGTTTTTTTCCGGCGACTGTAAGGCATGTTGCCGCTTACCCCGTCCTGTGATGAAGAGAGTGAGCTAACTCTTTTTTTTTATCTGTGGGAAATCACCAGAATGTCCCCTCCCGCTTTGGTTGACAGCGTGAGGGAGTGTCAGACTTTTACTGACTAAAACCCACCGTGTTCCTTCGGGAGCCTTTGGTGTGCCAGGGATAAGGTAACTCGCGCGAACAACCCGCAGCACCGGCGAGTGAGCGAACTCTTTTCTCTCTATCTAACTTAACCTCATATTGTTCGTAGGTGCAACAAATCGTCCTCAGGACTTAGACAAGGCGATACAGCGTCGCATGCCGGCCACGTTCCACGTGCCCATGCCCAGCGAGACGCAGCGCGAGAGGATCCTGCAGCTCATACTGCGCTCCGAACCGGTGGCTGAGGATGTAAGTTATATAAACTACTGAGTACAATATAGGATTATATACCAGCACATACTGCCTATGCAGTGCGAGCTCTATTTAGCCTGTGATCTTAGAAAACGACGTTTTTGTAGATAAAACCCTCACAAGTACTAACTACCTTCACCAGGTTTTTCGTCATCAGGAATTTCATCCAAATGACTCCTGAAGATCCTTATTGAGTATTTCATCTATCTTTTTTTTCTAAATGAGAACAGCAATATTGCTAATGGTCATTACATGATTCTGATGGGGTCAACAGTTTGATGATGTTTTACCAGTTTGACGTATTTGCCCAGAACATGTATCTTTTTTTAACTGACTTCAAAAAAAGAAGGAGGTTTTTAACGTTTAAAATTATGTCTTCAAATTCAAAAAATTAAACACATTTTATTTTCTGTTGGAACAGATTGACTTCAAGAAGCTAGCGTGTTCGACGGAAGGGTTCTCAGGGTCGGACCTGCACGAGCTGTGCCGCCAGGCCGCCGTGTACCGCGTGCGAGACCTCGCCCGGGACGAGATGGCTAGGGAGATGAACAAGGTAACAGGCGAAATAATAGCAAATATATTTTGTCATCAATCTTTTAAAGGTTCCATACCCAACCAAAGGGTTAACTTCAGTCCAGGTTTCCAAGACACATAAAAAAGTAAATAGAAAATTTACTTTGGTACTTGCTTGATTTTTAATTGAACCCAAACACTCTTATATACTCTCATACTTGAGAAGCAGATGTTTTAACCACTAGATTACATTACTGGTGGAGTAATGTAATCTAGTGGTTAACATATTTTAATAGTAATAGTTTAATATGAAAGATGTCATAAAAATTCTTTCATTATCAAACATTCTCATTTCAGACGGTAACAGAAACCAGCAAGTCAGGATCAGATTCTGACGAGGAATACGTGGACGCCGTCCGTCCGATCACGATGGAGGACCTGCGCCTCTCGCTCAGCAAGCTCAAGGAGTCCAAGATCCAGTGCGGCACCCTCGCGCCTTCCATGCGGATAGAACTCGACTAGCGCAGCCACTCGACTAGCCAGCGACTACCTAGCGATCCTGTGTAGGTAGGAATTGTTGTTGTATGTGTTCTAGCAAGAGATTTTAGCTCAGGATAATATTCTTTCTGGCAACATTTTTATAATCACTGAATATCAAATAAGGTCAAAAACATTTGTCAAAAAATTATCAGAATGGTCATCTTTTTGTCAAACAGTTTAGCCTGTTTGATAGAGGAGGTCTTAAATACTTAATTTGGTGAGATTTTTTTTCAACAAGGGGCTATCCCCTATTAACATTATTTTCGAACCATTTTTTCTCTATATTTAAGTCGGGTTTTGGGCTAAAATCTCGGGCTAGAAGTTTCTGGTTCGTTATTTAATGATAGCACTTAACTATCGGGGATAATAGAAGACTGGTGATTGTCGCTTGGCAATTACAAGGCGCCTAAAATTGTATGCACACTCGCGCCATCTATACGGAGATTACGGTTTTGTGGAGTAGCTAGCTTACCTGAAGTTAAGTCGAGGACCACATTATAGCAGTTTTTTTATCCTAAAAATGTCTTATTTGTTTTTCTTCTCTCTTAAAATGTCTTTTGGCGATTTACAGCATTAGCACTCAATAATAATTTATAAAGATTTCATCCGCTTCAGGTGATGTCCATACTCATGGTTAGTGCTATCATAAAATAACGTACCCGAGCGTACTGGAAAGTTCTAGAAGAGTCGAGAATACGTAGCTAGTGAAATTAATTGAGACATTAATTCATATTACCGCACTGATACAAAAACGCAGATTGAACTTAGATGCTGCAAGTTAGATGTTGACTTACTAGTTAGAGAAAATGTTGACATTTTGTTGCATTTGTTAAAATTAATAAACAAAAAGGTTTTATTGAAATAAACGTTGGAATGTAATGGATCAATTCCTTTAGTGATGGAGCCAAATATGAAAAAGTGAGGCTAGAAGAAAAGATTAACCCATAGTTGACAATAGATTTACCATAGTTTTATATAAAACCAAAGTGCTTGAAATTATCTCATAGAACACGGCTATTGTTATTTTTTATATCAATAAGGTGCGCAGGAACATATATTTACCATCCAAAGCTACAGAGACCGAATCGATGGCTATTCGAATTTCGTCTTTATAGTATCGACAATTCGTGCTAAAATCAATTGACTCGAAGATCGCTAGACTGCAAACGTAATTTGTATTTAGATGAGATCTGCCTGGGTCTGTACCTAGGTCGAATCTAGTCTTAAATAAGATTGGTAATGATTAACTAATTGGAGTGGTCAGATATGACAAACCATTGAAAGCATCTTGTATGCTATACGTATTGAAATGTGATATTTTGAAATAACTTTTTTAAAGTTAATATTGGTGTTTTTCATCATTGCATGACTCCATTGTCTTTTCTGTCTTCTCTATATTTCATGATATAAATATTATGTATATTATAAAATATTTATAAATATTTGCGCTTATCCCAAATTATTTGGGATAAGGGCAGGTGAAAGACTATATTAAATATATTATATTATATTTATGTATTTATTATATCACATGTATTGTATGAAGAGATGTGTGATATGTGTCGTGTTATAATTTTGAAAATATTCGGCATGACATTTCATTTATCATTCAGTTATGTAACGTCTTTCGTTTTTCAAAAAATCATATTATTCTTTAGGAATACATTATGTCAGTGTCTGTATTCTATTTTATCTATTTCCATATAAATATCATAATCTCGTAAATATCACTATTTTAGAAAATCTAGATTGTATAATAAATACTATTTTAATTTAAAATTATTTCAAGTTGCAATGAATTTGATCTATTAGCAAAACCTTATTCAACACTGAAGATGTCGATACAATTTTATCGACATTTTTATAGTTTTATTTTTCAATTAAAAATAAATCTTATTTCTTTCTGCATAAGGTGAAAATCTTCCCACTCCATTTAGTTTTCTGAATTACTATAATATTTAATTCCGTTACCATTGATATTGTAAATTATTTCGTTGTATATATTCGAGTGTTTATTACAGTCGATAATCAACCCTATTCGCTTAGTTTAAATTTGGTTTTAGACCAAAACGTTTTGTATTTGTTTTAACGACATACTTATAAATATTAAGGCCTATTTTATGAACATCTTATTTGAAAAATAATAACAACGGGCTAAATTAAAGAAGTAAAAATGTCCTTTTGAACAAATACGAATGTTTTGTTGTAATATAGTAGTTAGTTATAGTTTAAAACAATCTTCTGTGACTTATAATTATGGTGTTTGGGTGTGCTCGGTAAATTGGAAACTGCGTGTGAACGAAGCATAAGATATGTTGTTCTGAATTTGGAACCTTACTTCTTGATCTAAAGGGTCGATGTGACCAAACTTGAATTTATTCTCGAGTTACTATACCAAGATTTAGCTATCTATCTTAATATATATATCTATCTTAATCTCGAGTAAATAATCCATACAATCTGAGTATAACAATACTTGGAATAAATATACGCGAATAAAGAAGTGAACGTTGGACAAATTTATTACCTGGCAAGAAAATATTACTTCAATACGGGACGATATTTCGGCTAATGTTGTGTCAACTCATTTTGGTCGTATATTCAGACTCTTGCACTAGTAGTTGGTAAAACAGAAACATTGTTTATTCTGGAGGAAACAGCAATTTATTCTCGGATAATACCTTATTCCAGTTTGGTTGAATTGGTCCTAAAATCGATAATAATTGCTCCCCATGGCTAATCGAGTCTACTTTGTCTCATAATTTCTTACTTTCAGTCCTCCTTTGATTATGAAATAAAGTTCCAAATTAGATACTGTTTGAGCTTGTACATTGATAATATTATGAAGAAGTTGGTACGAATGGGTGCAAGCGTGTCGTTTCTTTTTGATATTTGATGCAGTAAGATCGAGAGAGACAGATGTATGGACATAATATTTAAAACGCTTGTTATGTAGATGCACGGGGGTGTGATATGAAACACTGAATATCAATAAGTTGTTTCATACCTAAGACTTTCACCCTGCCTTTCGTCCTACTAAATCATAATAAATATTTACTCAATAAAAATATTTTTACTAGAGATGTATTAAAATTATCGATACCGTGGTATAGACGTATAAAATTGTTTATGAAAGATGGAGCGAAATGTTTCAAAAGAAAGCAATATAATCGATTAGTGATGTATTTGTTCAACTTTCGACTGACAGATGTCAGAGGCGGTGGAGTTGAAACTACCCGTTACGACCTCTTTGCGTAAGTGACGTGCAAATTGACGTGACAACTGCGCCAATGTGCGGGTACCGTGACATAGTCACTAGGGCTTTCAATACCGGTATTCCGGGATCCCGTAATACCGTGATCACGGATTTAATATGGTCATTTTTCAGTACCGGTATTGACAGCCCAATACCGTGATTACGGTATTACAAATATTAGATGTGATCTTATTCCATTTGGGAATTTATTTCTTTAAAATAATATTGTCCAAATGTAGACCCTCGCGTTCGCTACACTCATTTAATCGAACAGTAAAATTACTGATGACGGCTCGGCAGGTGGACTCAGTGATGGATATTTATTTACGTTGCCTCTAAGGTGAAAATTAATTTGTTTTAGTTTCAAATCGGTCTTTACCGTCCTTATCTATAAAATAGTAAAAAATCGTGTCTGTACATTAAATATTTTTACAAAACAAAATATGTAGGGTTATTAAGAAATGAAAAAAGAGTAAGAATTCGAAAAAAAAAATTGTCTGTTTGTATGTTTGAAAGTTTGTCTATTTGCACGCGCTAATCTCAGGAACCACTGGACGGATTTTGATGAAACTTGGCAGACATATAGCTTATATATCAGAATAACATATAGGCTACTTTTTACCCGGGTACGGGAAATAGATCCCTCGGGAAGCGGGCGAAGCTAGTTTCTTATAAATACCTTTTTTTTATCGATGGGAAATCATCAGACCCCACCCGCTG
>NWSH02000556.1:1617930-1629551 GCA_002382865.2 Heliothis virescens
TGTTATAATTCCTCTCTAGAGTTTCTTGTAAGGTACATACTTTTGCTAAAAAGTAAGTAAAACTAATAAGAGAATAAAATTAATTACCCTATTTTATATTCGAAATTCCTAATTTTCGGATGCGTAGACTACATTAATTTATTCATTCCATAAACGTTTATTCCTTTTCTTTTTACAGCAGACTTTCCGTATTGTAATACATTTTATTCAGGTCTTTTCATGCAGTAGTAAAAATCACCATATTTTTTTTATGAGTGAGGAATACATCATAAGTGGATCGATGATACCGCATCATAACTTAATGAGACCAAAGTAGATTTTATTAGGTTCAGATTATACAAGACTGATTAATTTGAAGCCTATGAAGCACATTTCACATATTCAGTTTTTCCATTACAGTTTCTGAAAATGATATGACAATGAGATTTTTTGATAGTTGACCATGAAATTGAATTAATTAATTGAAAAAATATTAGAACTACC
The DNA here is from genome assembly GCA_002382865.2 of Heliothis virescens. NCBI lineage: Eukaryota > Metazoa > Arthropoda > Insecta > Lepidoptera > Noctuidae > Heliothis > Heliothis virescens. The sequence continues at coordinate 1,618,414 of NWSH02000556.1, forward strand.
GTTTGTTAATCTTTACAGCTCTGATTGAACTTCAAAGTGCGCGTCGATTTATTGTATTTTTTTGAATTAATAGTTAACTATGTGCACTCGAAACTTCTATCTGATTGTAGTTGAATAAGATTTCTTCGGTGATGACTTGGTTCCATCGTATATATTGAAGTAAGGGAGGGTTTTACTCAGTATTCATTTTGTGTAGACGCTTCATTTTGTGTATCGAAGCTTGTTCAAAATTCCATCGTAAATGTAAGTAGACTTACTTTTTGTGTTTTTTTCTATTTAATTTTTTACTCAGCATTTTTTACTAATAATAATATTTTAGTTAAAGTTAAGTTATTCTTTGAGTGTAAAATAATCTTTAAAAATATTAAATATTTAAAACAAAACAAAAATGTAACAACATATTAAATATCAAACATGAAACTTAATAAATATGAGTTCCAAAAATACCTACATGAGCAACAAAGAAATATCCACACCATAAATAGCTTCTATTTTCATTATATCATTCTAACGACTTGTTTCTATAATGAATCAGTTATCCTGCCCTTATCAACTACATATGTGTCTATTTTGTCGATACGCTGAAGGGCTTTCAGCTTGCTAATAACAAAGAGAATTGATTTCGAAAGCATCATTGTGAGTTTGTGTGATTTTATACAGCACTTTTGTTTGGATCGCCTAAATAACTAGATAATATGGGTACGAGTCTTTATAATTTCATTTTTGACAACATAAAAAACAACAAAATTTTTTCAAGACCTAAGAAGTTAGAAAAAACTTACTGTTTATTGTTTTTGACCAAAGGAGAGTTAGACTTTATGAAATCCAAAATGCTTTGCAAAAAATAATTCTGCGTCGAAAAAAGCAATTATGGAAATCTATATTCTTTCAATTTAATCTGTATGACAAAATCTCCTCAGAATGTGGTAGGCATTGATCACGTTGTCATGCCTGGTGGCGTAGCGCAGGGCCACGGCCGGCTCATGGACCCGCCGAACAGAGGCTCCATCTGGCGGTTCGGGTACAACTCGCCAGCTAACTAGATGATTGATGACTGAACTGCGGGGAATTCTATCATCAGTGGTCCGTTATAATGGAGGACGGTACCGTTAAACAAGAATGATGATAATTTATTAGAAAATAGAGATTTTCGATAGAGTTACTGAAAGATTTGTTAGTACATGTAGCACCAATATTATAACTATATTTAAATACTTATCGTCATATAGATTCTACATTGAAGCAATTATACATTATAAAACTACAGTTTGGAAAGAAAAAACTGTTGCAGTATGTCTTTTAAAACAAACAATTGTATCAAAACGTATTGTTTCCTTTCCAATGACGAGGAAGGAATAAAAATATTGCAGCGTAAATAATAGTTTATATCTATCGATGTTTTCCAGATGTGGTGTCTGCGGCGAGTCCCTACGACAGCCCTCAGCCGCGCGCACACGAGCTAGGCGGCACGTATACGGCAAGGGCTACATAGTAGCGACTATGCGCCCGGTACGTCATCACCACCAACGTCTACATCAGCGCCTACCATCAGGCTTCTGGAGTTCAGGATATGCCTCGACCCTACGACAACACACAAGAGTGCTTCGACCGAATCCTCTTAGAGTTTAGACGACGGTGCACCAATATACTACCCTAAATATGGCAGTGGAACTTATGAAGTCAACTACGTCTACCTTCCAACGTAGTCTGTGACCACTGCGTCCTGCAATGAGAAAGTACAACAGCTGGTAACAACTGGGAGTATGCTCGAGAACGGGAACACAGGGTCTGGGATGTGGCAACCAGGAGAACTTCTTCTCTTGCTCCGACATAACTATCGAAGGTGATGCTCCTATATTCAAGAGGCTCCCAACGAGTTTATCTTCTCCCGTTTCAAAACCCAGGACTTGAGTTGATGAGGTGGGGAGGAAAAATTATTTAGAAAAAGTAAAATAAAAGTTTTCTGTAAATGCCGCTTTGAAAATCAGCATTTCTTGAAAATTTCGATGAGATCTCTTAAGTTGTGCAAAAATACTTAACACTATCTATGCCATAAAGAATAACCTCAACACTAACGACTTCTAGACGATAAACTATTTATGTAAATAAATAAACAAATTCTTTGTACATAACTTTTCCTTTTATTTAAATTGAACCCATTTAATAAGATAGTATTTCAAACAAAATGAAAAGAATAAATGTTGACACCTGAAATAAACATTTGTTTCAATAAAATATAGCATTTGAAGTTTGATATTGGTTTCAATTCAATTGATTGATCACTAATGTGTAACACCCTTGGTATGTACCATTACCATCTATATTAGTCTGTCAGATCTCTTCAGTCTTTTCCCTAAAACGTAAGCGAAGATACCCTGAACACAATGTTGATATAACGATAAAACTTAGAGACGCATAGTAAATACTTGTAATGGTATACACTTCCATACTGCATGACTCGTCTTGAAAGCAAAATGAGCATCATATTGTCGCCGATCATTTGCAACTTCAAAATATAAAAAATATAATAAAACACATGCATATACACACATAGGTACTTACAAATATCACCTCTCCTATACAGGATTGAGCTTGTGACGAACAAACAATAAATAAACCCTTCAGTCTTCACTGACTTTCAATATGTGGTGGTTATTTTAATGTAATAATGTAATCCCCTTTAAATACTATGAGTGGTTGTAGTAAATTTATGAAAACACGTCAGTTTTCTCTAAATACAGGACTTGTTTGTTCCAGTCATAACAATTGCCTGATGGTTATTTTATCACTGTTTTATCACCGTATGTGCCTAGACCTGTTCCCAATAATTCCCAAGCGACTATCTGACCTACTCACCCAGTTACCTGGGCACTTGTTCTGGCTTCTGACTAACACGCAACGGCTGCTAATGTTGTCTAGTTGTCAAATGGCAGACAGGACCCACCCATCCATGGACCGAACGTGTCCAGCGTTGCTTAACCTTAGCGATAAGTTCCCCTTGTAATGTTTTACTAGAATAGCTAAAAAGAAAAAACCCTTTTCAGATCTCCTGAGACTGCTGTATCTTGACAAATGAGATACAAGACGTCCGACCTTCCTACGGCGACCCATTCGTAAGAAAATACATGAACAGACACAAGCGAAAGAAAATTAATAAAAAGCCGAAGAAGCGGAGACCTAAAAGTAACTATTTGAAACACTACTACAACTATTTGGACAAATATGTGCCTGCTGGCGCTCCTAAAAAACCCTGAACAGTGATCTGAGACGGATATTTTTTGCAATGTGACAGTGATAAAAATATTGCTAGGGTGTACAGACCAATTTATCGATGTAGATCGATGCTAATTGGATGGATTGGTCGACGTCGATCGATATTATCGACCATTACTGATCGCGTTCGACCAAACCATTCTACCATAGATGGTTTAAATCGAACAGTCGATCGATATGTCTATTTGACCACGTGGCGTAGGTGGCTATACGCGCCCGGGGCGAAGACAATTTTCCGCCCATGACATTAGGTTTAAAAAAATATCAGTTAAAAAAGAAATCCCATCGCCAAGGCGAGGTTTGGACTAAGGATGAAAACCGTGAATATAGAAAGCGAGATTTTTTTTTTCAGTTTTTCTGACTGAAAAAAGTAAAACACTGAAAAAAGTATCCGAGATCAGACCTCAGACTACTTTTTTTGAAGGGTGCGCGATTTTTTTTATAGATTTGAAAGCTGAAAAAGTAAAAGACACAAAAAAGAAGTTGGAAATTGAAAAGGGTCGAACGAAGCGAGCCCGGTTTTTTTCCTAGGACTATAAAAAATTACAAATAAAATTGTCAAGAAGCGCAAGCGCATTTTTTTCTTAAAGATTGAGAACTACAAATACTTCAGCAATTTTACTACTAATATATTCTTAACTTAGGAGTATTTGAGACCAAAAAAGAATTTTGAAAAGCGCCGACGAGCGAAGCGAGCGCGAATTTTTTTCTAGTTTTATCTCTAAAAGGTAAACTCAGAAAAAAGAAGTGAGAGCAATGTGAAAAGGCCGCAAACGAGACGGGCGCTTATAATTTTGTTAGTTTGATGTTTAAGCGATAAACACAGCTGAGGAGTTGTAAATGCGCGAGCGAAGCGAGCGCGAAAATTTTTTAAGTTGAAGATTATACAATACATAATTAATATAATAATAAATAAGCAAATGTTCTTTCTTCCTTATCTTACATTTTGCCGCCCCCTAAAAAGTGCCGCTCGGGCGGGCCGCCCCCCCGCCCCGCACACGCTACGCAATGTATTGACCATCTAAAACATTCGACTAGATACGGAGTCCAATTTCATTAGCACATTGGTCATCCTGGTTGGCCAAGAATTATCTGATAGTCCGTTGGAGTATTACCTAAGTAATATCTGTTTTCCACCAGAAGTCTTGCAGCATCTATCTCTCAAACCAGTATCTTCGAAAATCATTCATAAAACTTCTTATTTTTTTTTTCAGATGTATTTTATCGATGATAGCAACAATGCATCACCCACATCCAAAAGAATACTCATATTTTCTTAAACTAAGTATAGTATTTTGTATGTATTAGAAATAGGTGCAATGTTTATGGAATACATTGACAGACTGTTTGTCTAATATCTATAACTAATCTATACTAATATTATAAGAGGAAAACTTTGTTTGTTTGTTTGGTTGTAATGAATAGGCTCACATCCCGTGGGAATTACTGCCCGTACCCGGATAAAATATAGCCTATGTCACTCGTGGATAATGTAGCTTTCGAATGGTGAAAGAATTTTTAAAATCGGTCCAGTAGTTTTTGAGCCTATTCATTACAACCAAACAAACAAACAAAGTTTTCCTCTTTATAATATTAGTATAGATTAGTATAGATTTATTAGACAAACAGTCTGTCAATGTATTCCATAACACATTGCACCTATTTCTAAATACATACAAATACTATACTTAGTTCTAAGAAATAATTGAGTATTCTTTGGATGTGGTGATGCATTGTTGTCATCATCGATAAAACATCTGAAAAAAAAAATAAAGAAGTTTTATGAATGATTTTCGAAGATACTGGTTTGAGAGATAGATGCTGCAAGACTTCTGGTGGAAACAGATATTACTTAGGTAAGTACTCCAACGGACTATCAGATAATTCTTGGGCCAACCAGGATGACCAATGTGCTAATGAAATTGGACTCCGTATCTAGTCGAATGTTTTAGATGGTCAATACAGTGGCGTAGCGTGGCGGGGGCGGGGGGGCGGCCCGCCCGAGCGGCACTTTTTAGGGGGCGGCAAAATGTAAGATAGGAAGAAAGAACATTTGCTTATTTATTATTATATTAATTATGTATGTATAATCTTCAACTTAAAAAATTTTCGCGCTCGCTTCGCTCGCGCATTTACACTCCTCAGCTGTGTTTATCGCTTAAACATCAAACTAACAAAATTATAAGCGCCCGTCTCGTTTGCGGCGCTTTTCACATTGCTCTCACTTCTTTTTTCTGATGTTTACCTTTTAGAGATAAAACTAGAAAAAAAATTCGCGCTCGCTTCGCTCGTCGGCGCTTTTCAAAATTCTTTTTTGGTCTCAAATACTCCTAAGTTAAGAATATATTAGTAGTAAAATTGCTGAAGTATTTGTAAGTTCTCAATCTAAGAAAAAAAATGCGCTTGCGCTTTCTTGACAATTTTATTTGTAATTTTTTATAGTCCTAGGAAAAAAACCGGGCTCGCTTCGTTCGACCCTTTTCAATTTCCAACTTCTTTTTTGTGTCTTTACTTTTTCAGCTTTCAATCTATAAAAAAAATCGCGCACCCTTCAAAAAAAGTAGTCTGAGGCTGATCTCGGATACTTTTTTCAGTGTTTACTTTTTCAGTCAGAAAACTGAAAAAAAAATCTCGCTTTCTATATTCACGGTTTTCATCCTTAGTCCAAACCTCGCCTTGGCGATTGGGATTTCTTTTTTAACTGTATTTTTTTTAAACCTAATGTCATGGGCGGCAAAATTGTCTTCCGCCCCGGGCGGCGTATAGCCACGCTACGCCACTGGGTCAATAGACCTATCGATCGACTGTCGATTAAAGCCATCTATGGTAGAATGGTTTGGTCGACGCGATCAGTATGGTCGATAATATCGATCGACGTCGACCAATCCATCCAATTAGCATCGATCTACAGTCGATAAATTGGTCTGGTACACCCCTAGCAATATTTTATCACTGTCACATGGCAAAAAATATCCGTCTCAGATCACTGTTCAGGGTTTTTTAGGAGCGCCACAGGGCACAATATTTGGTCCAATAGTTGTGTAGTGTTTCAAATAGTTACCTTTTTAGGTCTCCGCTTCTTCGGCTTTTTATTAATTTTCTTTCGCTTGTGTCTGTTCATGTATTTCTTACGATATGGGTCGCCGTAGGAAGGTCGGACGTCTTGTATCTCATTTGTCAAGATCAGCAGTCTCAGGAGATCTAGAAAAGGGTTTTTCTTTTTAGCTATCTAGTAAAACATTGACAAGGGGAACTTATCGCTAAGGTTAAGCAACGCTGGACACGTTCGGTCCATGGATGGGTGGGTCCTGTCTGCCATTTGACAACTAGACAACATTAGCAGCCGTTGCGTGTAGTCAGAAGCCAGAACAGAGTGCCCAGGTAACTGGGTTGAGTAGGTCAGATAGTCGCTTGGGAAATTATTGGGAACAGGCTAGGCACATACGGTGATAAAAACAGTGATAAAATAACCATCGGCAATTGTTATGACTTGGAACAACAGAGTCCTGTATTTAGAGAAAACTGACGTGTTTCATAATTTACTACAAACCACTCATGTATTTAAGGGGATTACATTATTACATTAAAATAACCACCACCATATTGAAAGTCAGTGAAGACTGAAGGGTTATTTATTGTTTGTTCGTCGACAGCTCATATCCTTATAGGAGAGGTGATATTTGTAAGTACCTATGTGTGTATATGCATGTTGTTTTATATATTTTTATATTTTGAAGTTGCAAATGATCGGCGACCAATATGATGCTCATTTTGCTTTCAAGACGAGTCATGCAGTATGGAAGTGTATACCATTACCAAGTATATACTTGGTTCTAAGTTTTATCGTTATACAACATTGTGTTCAGGGTATCTCGCTTACGTTTTAGGGGAAAAGACTGAAGAGATCTGACAGCACTAATCATAGATGGTAATGGTACATACATAGGTGGGTTACACATTAGTGATCAATCAATGAATTGAAACCAATATCAAACTTCAAATGCTATATTTTATTGAAAACAAATGTTTATTTCAGGTGTCAACATTTATTTCTTCATTTTTGAAATAAGTTACCTATTTTAAATGGTTCAATTTAAATAAAGGAAAAGTTATGTACAAAAGAATTGTTTATTTATTTACATAAATAGTTTATCGCTAGAAGTCGTTAGTGTTGAGGTTATTCTTTATGGCATAGTAGTGTTAGTATTTTTGGCACAAACTTAAGAGATCTCATCGAAATTTTCAAGAAATGCTGATTTTCAAAAGCGGCATTTACAGAAAACTTTTATTTTACTTTTTTCTAAATAATTTTTCCTCACCTCCAGTCAACTCAAGTCCTGGGTTTTGAACGGGAGCATAAACCTCGTTGGGAGCCTCTGTAATATAGGGAGCATCACCTTCGATAGTTATGTCGGAGCAAGAGAAGAAGTTCTCCTGGTTGCCACATCCCAGACCCTGTGTCCCGTTCTCGCATACTCCCCAGTTGTTACCAGCTGTGTACTTCCATTGCAGGACGCAGTGGTCACAGACTACGTTGGAAGGTAGACGGTAGTTGACTTCATAAGTTCCACTGCCCATTTTAGGGTAGTATTTGGTGCCACCGTCTTCTAACTCTAAGAGGATTCGGTCGAAGCACTCTTGTGTGTTGTCGTAGGGGTCGAGGCATATCCTGAACTCCCAGAAGCCCTGATGGTAGGCGCTGATGTAGACGTTGGTGGTGATGACGTCACCGGGCGCATAGGTCGCTACTATGTAGCCCTTGCCGTACGTGCCGCCTAGCTCGTGTGCGCGGGGCTGAGGGCTGTCGTAGGGATCGCCGCAGACACCACATCTGGAAAACATCGGATAGATATAACTATTTTATTTACGCTGCAATATTTTTTTCCTTCCTCGTCATTGGAAAGGAAACAATACGTTTGATACAATTGTTTGTTTAAAAGACATACTGCAACAGGTTTTTCTTTCCAAACTGTAGTTTTATAATGATTAATTGCTTCAATGTAGAATCTTATGACGATAAGTATTTAAATATAGTTATAATATGGTGCTACATGTACCTAACAAATCTTTCAGTAACTTCATAAGACTCTATTTTTCTATAAATTATCATCATTCTTGTTAACGTACCGTCCTCCATTAACGGACCACTGATGATAGAATCCCCCGCAGTTCAGTCCATCATCATCGTAGTTAGCTGGCGAGTTGTACCCGAACCGCCAGATGGAGCCTCTGTTCGGCGGGTCCATGAGCCGGCCGTGGCCCTGCGCGTACGCCACCAGGCATGACAACGTGATCAATGCCTTCCACATCTGAGGAGATTTTTGTCATTACAGATTAAATTGAAGAATATGGATTCCATAATGCTTTTTCGACGCAGAATTATTTTTTGCAAAGCATTTTGGATTTCATAAAGTCTAACTCTCCTTTGTTCAAAAACAATAAAACAGTAAGTTTTTTCTAACTTCTTAGGTCTGAATAAAATTTTGTTGTTTTTATGGTTTCAAAAATGAATTATAAAGACTCGTACCCATATTATCTAGTTATTTAGGCGATCCAAACAAAGTTGCTGATAAAATCACACAACTCACAATGATGCTTTCGAAATCAATTCTCTTTTGTTATTAGCAGCTGAAAGCCCTTCAGCGTTATCGACAAAATAGACATAATGTTGTTGATAAGGCAGGATAATGATTCATTATAGAACAAGTGTTAGAAGATATAATGAAAATGAAGCTATTTATGGTGTGGATATTTCTTTGTTGCTCATGTAGGTATTATTGGAACTCATATTATTAAGTTTTCAGGTGATATTTAAATATGTGTTACATTTTGTTTTGTTTGTAAATTATTTAAATATTTTTAAAGATTTATTTACACTCAAAGAATAACTTAACTTTAACTAAATATTATTTATTTAGTAAAAAAATGCTGAGTAAAAAATTAAATAGAAAAAAACACAAAAGTAAGTCTACTTACATTTACGATGGAATTTTGAAAAGCTTTCGATACACAAAATGAAAGCGTCTACACAAAATGATGAACTGAGTAAAACCCTCCCTTACTTCAATATATACGATGGAACCAAGTCATCACCGGAAAATCTTATCAACTACAATCAGATAGGAAGTTTCGAGTGCACATAGTTAACTATTAATCATAAAAAATACAATAAATCGACGGCACTTTGAAGTTCAATCAGAGCTGTAAAGATTAACAAACGGTATTTCTAATATTTTTTGCAATAATTAATTCAATTTCATGGTCAACTATCAAAAATCTTCATTGTCATATCATTTTCAGAAACTGTAATGAAAAACTGAAATGTGAAAATGTGCTTCATAGGCTTCAAATTAATCAGTCTTGTATAATCTGAACCTAATAAATCTACTTGGAGTCTCATTAAGTTATGATGCGGTATCATCCATCCATCTGATGATTTCCCACCGATAAAAAAGAATATGGTGATTTTTACTACTGCTATGAAAGACCTGAATAAATGTTATGTTACAATACGGAAAGTCCTGCTTAAAAAGAAAAGGAATAAACGTTTATGGAATGAATAAAATTAATGTAGTCTACGGCATCGAAAATATGGAATTTCGAAATAAAATAGGGTAATTAATTTTATTCTCTTTATAGTTTTTACTTACTTTTTAGCAAAGTATGTACCTTACAAGAAAACTCTAGAGAGGAAAATTTTCAATAAACTGGTTGGGCAGGCTAACATTGAGGTTCAATGAGAAAAGGTATGGGCGATTTTGACTGCACTATATGTATTTCAGGGATGAGGTGTAGAATTCACATATAATAAAGAAACATGCAAATTGAAAATATGCAATGTATGAATGAATCACAAAATGTCGTCAAACTTTAATAAAACTTTATGTTGATTTTATTGAGTAAGCTGTAAAATTATAAACAAATTCGTTACGTTGTATTCTGCTTTTCCCAGTAATTTGTTATCTTTACGAACCTAACCACTTTTTATGCATTTTGTAACATTCTTATGCATTATGTGAAGTCATGTGACACTAATACTAAAACGAAAGATACGTAAACGTTGTCACTTTTTCACGCAGAAACAACTGCATGGACCTAGGCTTTAGCTCATATGTCAGAAAATATATAACAGCTTAAAATCATGCTGGGAATAGGGACGACTTGTGTGAAAGACGATATTGCTGCAAATAGAAACATATTTCTTGTTAGATGACGTTAGATAGGAAGGTATGGAAGGACAAGACCGTCTAAATTGAACAGATCACATGTAATAGATTGGGATGAGGGCAGGGGGAATGAAAATGAAACTTTCTATTTTTCCCATTATAGTAGAACTATCGTAGAACTTAAATGACACGTGACGAAACTTTTCCATTATTTCCATCATATAGTAGAACTTGAATGACTTGTGACGTGACGAAACTATTTTGTTAGATTGGTATCTATCAGTAATCTACGCACTATTTTCGCAATTGCCACGATAATTTCTAACAAGGAAGCCCTAAAGATACTCGAATGTGGGCATAATAAATATTATCTCTTAATTTTTTTTACGTTTTTTTTTCTATGGAAATATTAGATAGCTTTATGTTGTAGGTATATTGTGAAGTCATATCTACTTACTTACTAGTTCTTGATGCCTTTTATAAATAAAACAATAGGTCCAATAGGTCCAAAGAAAGAGCTCGTGGCTAAGTCAAAGCCGCACGGATCGATCGATCATAAGGTTAAGCAACGCTTGACGCGGTCGATCCGTGGATGGGTGACCATCTTGTCATAACGAGTTCTTCTGTGTTTCGGAAGGCACGATAAATTGGTGGGTCCCGCCTATCATTTAAACATCTTTGGCAGTCGTAACGGGTAGT
>NWSH02000556.1:1642356-1672173 GCA_002382865.2 Heliothis virescens
GTCAGACTATCTGGTTTCTGACTACCCGTAACGGCCACCAAAGATGTTCAAATGACAGCCGGGACCCACCAATTTGTCGTGCCTTCCGAAATACGATATCTTTATGCGTTAAAATCCGATTAGAAGTTAGTGAACTTTTAGATAAATTGACAATGAAAAAGAAAACTTCTCCGATAGTGAAAAAGTGGGTCAATTGATTGTTAGTATGTAATGCATTGTCTAGTCAAGATAAGATAAAGAAACCGCAGTAAATATTAGTTGCCTGAAACAATATCTGAAAGAGTGTCTCATCTAAAGGAATGCTAAAAACGGGAACACAGCAATGTTGTTTTATACATTTCAGAAATAAAGACGAATACTATTTTTTCTAGAATATTTCCTAAATAAAAAGCTATCAACTTTTCTAGTATCTCCAGACGACAGCAGGTCAACCTATTCGAATCTATCAAATACCAATCGAACATTAACCTTCCACTACTGGGATAAGGTTAAAAATCTATTGTAGAAATTTGACATATTGAGGAAGGTACATGTACATCACTATTCACAGTTTTGGTGACCGCTTTTAAACTGGCCCGAAATTCTTGCTCTCGAGTGTACTTAGGTATGTAAATGTAGTAGGTAATGTAAATACCTATCTGTGGTAAGTACATAATCGCGTCCGCGTAAAATCCGCGATAAAATTATTTGTATTCCGTTGACGTCGCTAGAAAACAGTTACTATCTCCATAATAAGGTAACTGCACCAAATACTGACTGCTGAATCGTATTTTTTAAAATTAGCATACATACTTGATTACTAGAGTTTGCGCTTAAGCACTTGTGATGTTGATCATTTTAAAAAATACCAAGAAATTATAAACAAAAAAATAAAGAATTTTTGAATGAAATTGCATTGATTAACACTCAAAAATTGTTGCATTTCAATTCTGTAGAGACGACTTTAGAGATTTTGCAAGAACGATAACATTTCGAATTAATTAAACTTGTACTTTGTGTACCTTCTAGGTACTAAATTATTAACTGCCACTTTATTTTTATTAGAAATCCTGCGGCTGTTTCGTAAACGTAAGTATGGTCAACAATGCGCCCAGATACCCTATAGACTATAAGCTAGTTAAATAATTGAAAGTGATTGAGCCCCGCAACACCTAGCCAGTTTACTGACCGATACCAGAGATTGAATACCAAATAGAAATAATGGGATTACTACTATTTCCCAATACTTCCATTTGATTAGATTACTAAGTAACTTTGTCTGTCTGTCTGTCGCGTTCTCACGCCTAAACTACGGAACTGATTTAAATGAAATTTGGTACACCGATAGTGTAGATCCTGAAAGAGGCTTCATATACGGGTACGATAAGTAGTTCCCTCAGGATGCAGGAGAAATAAACAGTAGCTGAATAATAATTCCTCTATTCTCAAAATATTTAACCGTGATCCACAGAAGAGCAAAGGCCTTTCCTTACTTTCTTTAATTACCGTATAAAACTATAACCTGTTACTAACTTAAAATAAATATGTTAATATGTATGTGTCTCAATATGTTACCGATACCATCTGTTGGGTCAATTCAGGTCAATACTAAGTTACTTTTAATTACAAGTTTGTAAGGATATTGTCATAGATATAATTACATATAAAAGCCCCTAAATTCTTTAAAACTAGGCTTGTACTATGGCTATTACTTAGCTTAAAGCTACCTAATTAAGATAGTACTAAATGGGTACATAAAATAATAATAATTAAAAGAAAAACTTACATTGACTTGTTAAATTATACTGTAGAAATTGATTTCGAACTAGCTTCAACACGCAGCGTGTCCCACAATAACAGTTTGCTGACCAGTTTCAAAAATTGGTCACAAACACAGCGCAGATTTTTTTAACAAACTGTAATGAACTTTTAAATAAAAGTAAACGTATCACACTACACCGAATAGTTCTAATACTGGACGAATAGTAACAATTTCCAATCCATGTTCTATATTTTATTTGAACCCAAATTTGGTTTTCGCAAGAATTTTCGGCGGAAAAAAGCATGATACAGTTAGCATTGCGCATGAGTGACGCACTTTATTTATGGCCTAAGACCGGACTGCATATTATTTCCATGCACGTTTTTGAGAAACAATACGAATTGTGCGTTGAAGCCATGACTCAAAGGTATTATGCACTTGTCTTTGGCATAAGGTTTGAGGGCGTTTTGTGTAACGGGTCATACAATGTTGGCAAGGAAAGTTCTTTATATTTATTACTTTTGGATTACTCCGTGGTCTGTTACCTGCGCTTCCACCCTCATCCCGCGGGAACTATACTTCGCGCACCGGGTTAAAAAGTAGCTTATTTTCTCAGGCTCTATAGATAGTGTACAAAAATTCAAATCTGTCCAGTAGGTTTGGCTGAAAGCGTGACAGACAGACAGACAGACGGACAAACGTAGTTATTTTCGCATCTACAATAAGAGAAGGGATTATTAGTTTTAATTAATCGATATTTTTTTGTTATAGGTTAACTTTCCCAAGTTTGCCCCTAAGTTTCAGGAAAAAGGGAAATGGGTAAGAACGTAATTCATACTTCCTTTTTAGCGGAACTGTTATTCAGTGATTCAACTATTTACGATGTAAGTGAATGAAGTGAATCACTTCATTTCTAAGAGAGTACGCGAGAATTTAAATAGTATGTCCTTATGAACTAAACATGATTCACTTTGTCATGTAGTACATACCTTTTATTAGCAAAAGTGAAAACGTTAAAAGGTGTATTGAAGTATGTACTGATTGAGTTCAACTTCCAGAAATATTATTTTTGCGGCAGAACAGTTATGAAGTTTGTAATGATTAATTCATTTCTCTGTAAATATAATTTTATAGCGTGTGCCTATAGTATATTTAGGTGTTGTCATGTAAATCCTCGAAATTGGTATAACAGTAGCGAGTTAAATTTGCCAAGTGTTACTGTTTGACCCTTCGTTATAATCTTTGGTTCTTTTTATAAATACTTATATAACTGACGTGTGACATAGTGGGCAATTATGTTGTAGAGTATAAGACAGAAAATATAAACAGTCAAATAAAAAATAACTCTTTTATTATCATAGGAGTTCCTTGCCATAATTTTAGGTAAATAAGTTAAATAATAAAATCACAACTTAATGAATACTTAAAATTAACTCGAACGTCGTCAAATTTGAAATTTTGAATTTAATCACAATCAACCACCTGTACTAGTCGCCAAAACATTACCATCCAACGTTGACGTCGTAAGCAATTCACTTATTTCTATGGCAGGTAAAATGGACTCAAAAATTATTTAAAAAAATATTTAAATACCAATGTGGAACACCAAACGAAACAAATTAGATAAAAAATGTTGTTGCACGTACATATATATAAAGACAGTACAATGTTTTGAATGTAGCAGTCGACAAGTAAGAAGTCCAATTCTTACTTTTCAAATAACACAAGTTTCATTAATCATTTATTATTTTTTAGCGTATCGAACTTCTCACCACTCGATACGACATGTTTTTCTGAAATAATTTAACGCATTTTTTTGTAAAAATTAATGTACAATTAATTATTCATTAATGGCATGGCGCAGGGTTTCCAAGACAACTTAAACTTTTAAGTTCAATTTTTTATACATCTACTCCTTTCTATTTACATGTTTCAAGAGAATCGTACATCTAGTAATTAAGCGTGAAAAACGATTCAAATTATCAACTTTTACCTAAACATACATCACAGATAGAGATATAAAAAAGAACTAATATCTATTCGACGTGTCGGTTGCAGCTATGGACATGTTGCGTTCGTGTGTCTGGGCGTCGTGGGACAAAGAAACTAAATTACAACTGACGTCGCATCAAAACATAAATTTGTTTTTCTGCACATAAAATCAATACGGATTATTATTATATAAGGAATCATTGGAAGAAATAAGAAAATCGAAATATACAAAACGAAATTACAAACTAATCGTGCAAGGAAAGAAGAAGAGAGAAACAATAGAGAACAAATCAAGTTTTGCCCCGTTTGGAAGCTAATAAAGTCCATTCGAAAAAACTGGCAAGCACTTACATATTAAATTGATAATCTTATGTATTATAAGTTCTGATAACGTCACTGACATTTGTTTAAAAAATAATTTTCTATTTGACTAGAGGTTGCTTATTTAAAACCTATTCATAGTATCGACCGGTTTTAGAATCGTACTAAACAAATGATCGTATATTTTACGTGAGTAACCATCTAAGGACGACCTCGTCGTTGAAGCAAATAAATATATAAATAAAAAAAAGTTTAAACAAAAAAATAATACTCGAAAAATTTTAGTGGCGAAAGTGTTCCTTGAAACAGGAAGATTTTTATCAGAGCCTCTCCAAAAGATTGATTTTACATTTTGCAGTTTCACTTTTTATCATCTCCACTCGTTTTAGGATCGCTTTTCTTATTATCCTCGGTCTTGGTGTCCGTGGTGACGGTATCAGCAGCATTCTCATCCTTCTTGTTTGCGTTATCTTGAGGTTCGACCACATCCTGGGACTTTGACTTCGATTCCCATTTAGCTTGAAACTCTTCGTTCAACATTTTCTCGAAGTCATTTGAAATTTTGTTGACGTTCTTTTTCATTGTCGGATCTGGGTAGCTCTGAAAAATTATAAGTTTTGTTAATTCTAACAATGGTTTTTTAATTTTTATGCAGAATCATAACTTTTCAAGAAAAATCCACATTACCTTGAGGTAAAGTCGTACATTGTTGAAAATTCGTCTGAAATCTTGAACGACTTGATCGTATTCAGTGTAAGAAGAGTTCTTAAGTTTAGTGGATATATCATGGAGACACATGGGATATTTTACTACTTCGTAGAATCTAGGAGCCTGGAAATAAATAAGTAACATTAATGGGAGTTTAATATTAGATGAAAAATAATTACAAACTTTTACATTTAATAAATTAAACACTTACCACTTTTATGTCCATGTCATGTTGAATAAAGGTAGCTTCATTGATTTGAGATAAATTAGAAAGTATTGACTCAAATTTCTTTACTGTGTTAGCTGGTAAAGGCTTCTTCTTTTTAGGGTGATACCACATTCCCGATACAGCTACTTTTGGTTTTCCACCAGATTTCTTCTGATTCTCATCGCGTACGTAATTGCCGGATTGATCAAAGTTAGGACAACGAGTATTTTCCTTTTTCTCCTCATCATTTCTACAATCAGGAACTTCTAACGGATCGTCTGGTTCAACTAATTTTGAATCAGAATCAAGTAACTTAGTTGCGTCTTCAGTAAAAATTGATTGATCTTGATTCTTAGTCAGAATATAATCATTTTTAACCGATTGTTGATTCCAAACACTAGTAAGATCTTTAGACATAAAATGGTTGGTCAGCCCGGTAGACCACGCGTCACTGTGCTCCATGCTGAGTTTGACTTGCTTCAAGTCCTCAGAAAATTCGTCTGTAGCACTTAAACCCAAAGCGTCATATAATCGGGCTGTGTCAGATTTGGATCCTTCATGAATAAAATCCATCAGTTTTGGTGCGGACTGTTTAGCCGCTTCCCAAGCACGGTCTGATGTCATTGAACTTAAAAGGTCCAAGGAATCTGCTGCTCTTATGTCTAAGCAAGGGATGCCATGACGAGGTAACATTTTTTGATCTTCTCCGAAGATATCATCTGTGCGTCTGGACATCAAGCAGGGCCATGATTCAAGGTTGTACTTCGGCTGTGGTGCTAATGTAACTGGTGGGAACGGCACTTTCATTTTTAGAGCTATATCATCACCAATAGCGCTATCGTACACCACATCTTGAGCGGTGCCTTGTACAAACGGAGAAATTGGATCCGCAGGCTTTATCGGCACCTTGTAGCTACCGGGCTTCATATATACTTTTGACATTTCGTGAAACTCATCATTTTCTGGATCGATGAATTGTACGGGGCCAGAGATATTGTTTGAAATCGTCACAACATTTGATGGGATTTGAATGTTGTGAGTGTGATGAGTTATAAAATCGCTAGGTTCTTTTTGGACCATCTGACCCCATGCCGCAAAAAAATCGGCCTCTTCTTTTGTATCGCCACAACTATTGTTTTTCTGTACGTAGCAGCCTCTCATCTCGGCTGCTGCTGCCATACTCGGTATCAATGTTTTTTCCACATGGCTTAAAGGTATCATTTTTGCTTTCAATTCCATGTCTCTGCGTTGTAATAAATCGCAGGGCATATTTCCTAGAAGTGGTTGTCCAGGAGCTTTACCGAGTTCCGCATCCATTTTATGTTTCAATTGGGTGTACAATTCCCGCTGTTCCGCATGACACATACCTTCGAGAGCGCGAAAATCTGGAACATTAGTGATTGTCCACGATTGACGTGGCTTCGCTTCACGGACGCTGCACGGATCACATTTGTACTGCGCCTTCTGGTAGTTGTCCATATCAGTTTGGTCGCTTAAAGGGTAGAAATTGTGCGAATTTGGGGGCGGTACAACAGGATACTTTTTATATGCAACTCCCGATCGTGCTGGCCATGGACCTTCATTAAAGCTTTGAGAAGCTGCTTGATTCTGGTTCTGCACCCAAGGAGGTTGAAC
This sequence comes from Heliothis virescens, assembly GCA_002382865.2. Taxonomy (NCBI): domain Eukaryota; kingdom Metazoa; phylum Arthropoda; class Insecta; order Lepidoptera; family Noctuidae; genus Heliothis; species Heliothis virescens. Next base: position 1,648,962 of record NWSH02000556.1, read on the forward strand.
GGCATTGAATGGCTGCGGAGAAGCATTAACAGGCCGCGGAGTGCTGGCGTGCGGTTTGGATGGCTGGAATTTGTTCTGATTTTGATTCCTCGGTGCGGCCGAATTGGTGGCGTAGTAATTATGAGTAAAACTTTTCTGTTCCATAGTGAAGCCGTGATCAAGGCATTTAAATGTTTTATAAATATGAGTCAACATTTCTTTGGTCACCGCCTGCCATTGTACGAAGCATTCTCTTATATTAGGACTGTAATATTTATTCTCGATTCTTGAAAAGGTGTCATGTTTCTCACTCAACAGCTCTTTGACACCCTTCCAGCCATCTAAAATTCTTACAAAAGAGAAAATAAAGTTTTTAATTACCCATGGTATGCCTTGTGAATGCAGGTTAGCTACTGCACTATCGGGTTTTTGTACGTTGGATCTGGTTTTTGCACAAATTGAGTGTATATTCTTAAAACAAGGTCTGTTGTGGTGAGCAATTGCAATATTTTCAGCATCAGTGCAAGCCTCCACAGCCAGTTGAACGATTTGATTGGGGATCTGATCATGAATAACAATCTTGTCAAGTGCTGTAAGCAACACTTCCGACGATACGGAAGGTTTATTCTTGTCCTCGTCCTGATTGGTTGGTTTCTGATTTTGATTTTGCTTTTGATTATTGGAATCCGTCCGCGAGTCGGGTATGTTGCACAGTTCCGACACCATTCTCTCTCCTTCGACAAAGAAGTCGAGGCTAGAAGTGGATTCCGAAGTCAAGTTCCTGTCCTTTCGTTGACGGTCTACTTCGGTGCTGTTGTCCTTGTACCTCTCATGATATCGAGGGTCAGCACTATAGGCGTTGCGTTTATCTTGACTTTTCACTATTTTCTTCTTCGCTCCCGTGCCGATCGGTTCTTGATTAGAGATGGACCACGAGCTTTGGGATCGTCTGTCAGCGCTGACGGTTCTGTCTCCTATCATGCCAGGGCCGCTGTAGTTGGGTGAAGATGGATCAAAAACAAGGCCAACGAGAGGGGAATTAGGCGGTGAACTAAAGGTCGGGGCCGATGGATTGTTATATCTGGAAATAATGGCGGGATTCAATGTGTATTTCATGTGGACTATAGTGCTTATACTGGACGCTTATACCTTGGGTTCTGGTACTGCTGGCTGGACGCGGTGGCTTCGTAAATCCCAGTCGCCACGCGGCAATAAGTCGCCATGTTTTGGTCGGACAAATCTTTGCTGGAACATCCTGAAAACATTGAAATAAACGTAAATTACCAAATACTTTTAAGCTTACTAGCTGAAAAGTTGAGTTGATTTTGCAACACTAAAAAACCTTTAATAGTTACTTCAAGCTGAAGTATGTTCCAACGCAAGTCATTTTCGTCAAGAGTGCTCTGAGGTGATAAAAACAGAACAAATTAATTTCATCTTGACTGCTGTGTCTATGTCCTCCTGGGTGTACGTACCATAGTTCTTTTGCTGCATCACGGCGTATTGATGCTGGGGCTGGAAGCCATCAGGCTGGTGAGGCAGCCCCCGCTCGCGCGCTCCATCGGGCCCGCCGTCCCGATACTCCCCCGACTTGCTCGACACGCCCCCACCATACTCTTGCATTGGGCTTGCAAATGTCTATAAATCACGATTTTAGGTAAAAGTTCATAATTAAAAAGGTAGATTTTGTAAGTGTTCAAACGTTGATGCTATTATAAAGTTTGATATTACGGACAAACATCAGGGATTTTTAAAGTTGGAAATAGGTTAAGTGTGATGGTCAGAGAAGAATGACCATCATTACAAATACGGAATGTTGTAAAGTACGATATAGCCCGATAAAAAGGATGGTAAAGCCTGCCGACCCCGTCGGAAAGTTACCACGGCTTCATGGTCTTCTGTCGTCGATCCTAGAAGTGAACATGTCGTATTGAAAACCGAATATTAGTTTCCTGGCGAATTGGGAACTTCGTTTTACTCATTTTTAGAGTTTGAACTGTCCTGCGTACTTTAAAACCTCAGGGAAGCTATCGTGCCAACATAACATAATTACGCGAATACTTCAGTTTTGGCAATCTATGCACAAATGTTTTCAGTCGATTGACTGTATTGAGCACAATGAAAATTCTGAAAAAATCATGTTATAAATACTTAAAATTCTGAAATATTTGACGATTTAATATTTGCTATTACCAAACCCATATCTTGGACAGCCATTGAAAGATGATAGACAATGCTTTGAAAAAGTTTTTTCGTTTTTTTTTTCTCAAAATCAAACTTGACTAATTAGACGTAAAAAATCGTAATCGAGTATGACGTAATGACGATAATCTCGCCTAGATCTAGTAGGTGTCCGTTGTCGATACCATCAAATGAGAATTTGTCGGAAAATTGCTTATCTTTGCACTCATTTCTGCTCAAAACCGCGGAAATTCGGAAAATACTATACTACTTTGCGGTCGCCATGAATCTACGTCTACACCATCGTTTACTAGGAATGACTTAAGAAATATTTGAAAAAATATTTTTATTGGACTCACCGATTAGTTTGCACCCGTGTCCTTCCCCAGGAGGTTCTTCAATACTCTCAATACATATTACAATAAATAATACCTATTTGCGATTGTCAAAGTATCCGTGTCTATGTTTTACAACAATTATTTTTTATTCTTACGTATTAACCAATATGATTTAACACGATTTGGATGATTCCAGGTTTACAACTATTGCTTATTTTCTAGATTTCTCAGTATAGAACATTTATAATCATGATATTTTATTCACTACCTTCGATGTGAGTTGGATAATGTATGACTTGCCAAATAATTGAAACCAACCATATGATTTTGTTCATTTGTTTCTTGACGTTTTCCATTTTTGCTTTTCAGAGGCGGGAAATAGCGGCCAAATGTGTATATGCAAACTCTATGGAGTTTCATAGCTTTCTTTCTGTTACAAGGAGGTGTAGGAACAAACCGTAGATTATGTTACTTGTGCACTAATTAAAATTATGTGATTCTTGTGTAACTTTTGCTAATAACTTCACTGTTACGCCGACTGCAAAACTATTTAGATAGCTATCTGTATGTAATTTATATTGTGCATGTAGGTTGCTTATGCTATTATTCTGCTTATGGTCATAGTCTAGAGGCCTAGTGATATACGCTTTTAACTACTTTGTTGCCAAAACTAAGCTGATCAGTTCAGCACTATATCAAAGATAATTACCAAATTACTAAGCTGGTATTTTACTTGCATTGCAATCGCAAATCTTACTTATTAAGTTTTTAACAAACAATTCGGAATTATCGAATTGGAAGAAGAGCGAATTAAGAATAATTTTCATAGAGCGGAAAATATCAACGATATTATAAAATAATAAAAGCGGTAATTAAAAATATACTCTTTATTAATCCTGAATATTACTGTAAGAATTTCTCATCAATTTATTTTACATTTCGTAAATCTCTAAAACCCTGATGATCATATAACAAATGATGATATAGTAACTTTGTGACAAAACATTCACGCGTTCATTTAATTTGAAATAACTCCTACTATTATTTTCTATCATTGACAGACGATTCTTCCAGTAATCATGAGGGCAGTAGAGATGAGAAGGGCGGTGGTAGCGGAGGTCTCAGGGGCACCATTGCAGAGGTCCTTAGTGCAGGAGCACACCTCCTGCCTGCCCCCGTAGCCGGCACGGTGGTAGCATTGACCCTGGAAAATGTATTTGAGAATTATAACAAACTGATATGAAAGAAAAAGGAAAATTAAAAGATTGCTGTAAGTTACAGGTCTGGGTATTGAACCCCATTTGATTAAGCTTGCCGAAATTAAACTGTGCATTAGCCCGACCTTCATATAAGATGCTATAGTCTAATTTAAACCTCAGGATACAAGGACTGACAAAGGACCAGAAACAGACCTAACAGGGGCACAACAACACATTTAAATTCACATTCCCAGTACTCCAAATAGTGCAAGGAAATCCAGACTATTACAAAGACGTAAAGAACTGAAACCGAGACCTACCTTAAACTTGGATTCATCCCAGCCACAGCTGCGTATAACTCTGCTCTCCGGCAATCTCCCGTTGACACCATACTCCACATGCTGAACTATCTTGCGGCACAGGGTATGCGTGACTCCTCGGTCGTGGTCGGAGCAGTTCCTCTTCAGGTTATCAGGCAGTTTGGCTTCCAGGCACTGAGAGTTTATTGCGCTGTTGCATTCGTAACACATTATTGTTGACCCTGGAATTTTTGGAGATAGTTTTGTACCTTAGAAGTGCATCACTTGTTCGGTGGATTGATCGAACGGAGTGATTGAAAGTATGGAGGATTTTACCAATTTTCAAGGCCATATGAAATGTTTTTTATTGAATAGAAGATAAAATACTGACGATCCTTTTTAAAAAAATTAATAGCTATAAAATCTATTGAAGTTTTTGGTCTTTTAATTCAAGATTTATGGTCTAAAAATATCAGAATTTAAATTTATTGACTATTGATAAATTTTTAGTTATAAAGTTGTGAACTAATTTATTCTTCGCTGTCATCAATTTCGTGCTCGTCCGCCTAACTGGGTTAACGTTAGTACATACTACGAGCTGTTAACTATAATTGAGTCTGACCTTCTCACCTTTTCGAGACTACTCCTACCTCTTTTCTCTTTCACTCAAATAACATCTCCCTTCATCGATAAAATTCAACTTATTTATAGTATAGTATAGCCATTATCTTACACTAGCTTCTGCCAGTGGTTTCACCCGCGTCCCGTGGAAACTACTCGGCGCACCAGAATAAAAAGCCGGATATAGCCTATAGCCTTCCTCGATAAATGGGCTATCTAACATTGAAATATTTTTTCAAATCGGACCAGCAGCTCCTGAGATTAGCGCGTTCAAACAAACAAACTCTTCAGCTTTATATTATTAAGTATAGATTTAGCAGTAAGTCTTTATGATTGCCCATTCAAAGTCCCTATTTACCACTGATCTAAAAAAATACTAATAAAACAGGATGTAGACTTTTATTCAGTAGACGCCCTAGATATTCGAGGAAGCTTACCCAATGTAAACAGAGTAATTTAAAAATAAACCACTTGCGATCGAGCTCGTAATAAAATTGCTACAATTTGCACGTAATAGTAAACCATCAATTTGTGGTTAGACGCTGGGTGACTAGAGAATTTGCGAAAATATGAAATTTTCCATTCATTATAGTGATGTTTTCAATGTTAGTTATGTCAGCACCGATAAGCTCTATGTTGATAGCAATCGGCTAATAGTATATTTGCTAAGTAGAAAATCATGCCATCATCAGATGTGTCTTCCTTCCCCTTTTACTATTTACTTAGAAAGTATAGAAAAACTTCGAAATTTTTCGCATTGGTATTTGCGTGACCCGGAATCGAACCCACGCGCTCGTACTTGAGACTTTGGTGCTTTGCCCACTTATGCTAATATGCCTTCCATAAACTACAAAAATATTATTTCTTGATTTTCTGCTGACAACTTAATCTTTTTAAGTAGTCAGTATTAAATAAAATCATAATTGAAATCTGTTCCTGAGATTTTTCTGTGGTCCCTCCGTAGCAAAAAAGTACAATGACCTTAACTACCATATTCCCTTAACCTTGTAGGTGACCCATCAAATCTATTTTTAACATAGAAACAGTCACTATTGGACTACAAGTTGCCATTGCCATACACAACAACTCAAGTTAAAATACATTTGACCAACACTAAAGAAAGTTTTAACTATAAGTAATGCAAGAAAATAAATCCACAGAAAAAGAGGTCCAAACTACTCTCCGATACTGAACAGAATTAAATAATGAGCAGGAAGTAATAAATATAAAACACATAAAACTGACCGTAATGAAAAAGTCCACAGAGAAGTATAAAGCCGATGTAATAGCACGCCATGTTGGTCCCTGCTTAGTAACCACAGCTTCCTATCAGGTACACGCCACTTCTGACATCGAGAGGGAGTCTCCAAGCCACAAGGTTGGAACCAGTGCAACCCGCCTTACGTTACAGGATGTGGCTCATTGAACCCAACAGCGGAACCCGCCAATTCAGATTGTTAGGTGATTTTATTAGGTCATACTAGATTACGAAAATAAAGCCAGTCAATTGATGTGATCAATCTGTTGATCTGACTATTGTAGATATAAGAGATCATGACTTTGATCCAGACAATGTCTTAGAAAAACGAGTTAGCAATGAAAATCAAGATCATGAAAAACTTTTAATAAATACATTCGCAAATTACAAACACAACAATGAAGCATCGCTAAACAAAATGTACAATGGTTGCGGCTTTGGTAACTTCATTAATGCTATCTACATTGCTAGTATTTACTATGAACTCTATTCATCTGTACATAAAGTTCAAATCGTTTCTTATGCTTCCAAGTGTGAATCATTTGTGATTATCGTCTATTTACATAGATTTGTTAAATTCATTAACGTGTTGTCTTCACACATATTCATCTATAGCAACACGTATTCATACAAATAAATTACAAACACCTATACAATGTACTTTACTTGCTATATCTATTTTAACATCTAAATCTATCAGCTCATTGATTTCGCCAACTATATTAGCGCTCTCAGAATAGTAAGCCTCAATAGTTTACGAAACAACAACAGTTTCTTTGGTACATTACGAGTATTTTATCTTTAACATTTTGTAGCAAATGTGCTCTATATCATTATGTTCTACTTTTTTGACATTTTTGTTTTACAAATTAGTAATTGGCAGTGGGTGTTTAAGACAAGCTTTTCAGAAATCTATTTGTGATGATCTTACTTCTGCTCTTCGTAATGTCTTCCTTAGTGGGCCTATATAGTGTGGTGCTAATGTTCAGTTGGCGAAGGCACGTCAACTAGAACCTCAGCAGAGCAAAGGTGATGAGCATGAGGGCGGTGGCACCCACTGGAATGGAGGCGGAATTGCAGCCGTCTTCCAGGCACGAGCATACTTCTTGTCTGCCTCCGAAACCCGAGCGCTGGTAGCAGCGACCCTGAGGAAGATAAGTTGCAAATTAATATGAGCATGGCAAATACACTCTTGTCCACTGTAGTCTTCAAAGTGGCTTAATTTTGCACGGCATCGCATCTCCATGAAAACCATTTGTAGCATCTACTAACTTTTCAATAACTTTAAAATGAACATCTTTATATTGCATAATATTTAGAGTAGGATTGTCAATAATTCACATGTCGTTAGAGTGAACAAACGAAACAAAATTACGTGTACGCATGTACTCAACATTATTTTGCTTACGTTAATTAGGTCTGTGAAGGTTTGGCATATTTAGAGCTTTGGTTAAGCTATAAATGTTTCAAGCGTACTAATTGCCTTTGAAGTATGAAAATGTATGAATAGTATGCAATTTTGAATTCTTATGAATTCATGAAGTAATCTTAATTTTAGCCTGATTACATATTAACGTAAAAAAACTGGGTTCTTCTAACGAGTTACATTTGAACCACTTCGGCAAGCAGCAATAGGCTTTAATTCAAGCAACCTCTAAGAATCATTAAATATCATGTTTCAAACATTACCTTGTAACTGGTGTCATCCCATCCACATCCCCTGATGACCCTGCTATCTGGGGGCATGCCGTTCATCTCGAACTCCACCACCTGGGAGATCTTCCTGCACATGGTGTCCTTGGGCCCGCACGGCAGTCTCAGGGAATCTGGCAGCTTCGTCATCAGACATCGCGAGTCGTTGTGGCTGTTGCATTGGTAGCATGTGATTGCTAGACCTGGGGTCACAAGATGATGAAGGTTTTTAAGTTAAGGTCATATTTTTTTATTTATCCGTTCCGTGGGAACTACCCCACGCATGCTTTTTTTTTTTCAATCGGACCAGTTTTTCCTGTGATTAGCGTGTGCAAGTAAACAAACAAACTCTTCAGCTTTATTATTATCACAGATCATCATCATTGGTATAGACTTGTTTGATTGTCAGATAATCTAAAAACTCCCCCAGAATTTACAAGGGCAAAATTCCCAAACCATATTTGGCGGTTTTGTTGAACTTATTTGCTGAATAAAGCATGGAAATATGTAGATGGTTTGTGTAGCATATCGAAAAACTATTTACTAAGGAATGTAATGTTATAAGAACTGACTTTGAGGTGGCTTTCTGGCTTGCCATGCGTGATCTCTACGCGCCTCTGTCTGACCTTCGGAATGAAAATGATGAGAAATGCGATCAACTTTTACATCTACATCAATAAATAGTAGGTTATAGTAGTCTTTATGTTAGAAAGCCTTACTTATGGTTAGTTTTCTTCTAACATGCAATAAATTATATTTTTAAAGTTTCATTATATATAATACCTAAATGGTACTCTTATTGTCAAACGTTATCGAACGTACACATATTACATTATGTTTTAAGGATTTTATTGGATTTTAGAGTTGTTACACCGATCTTCAGTTCTTGGTACAGACGACAGCAGGTCAACGTATACGAATCTGTCAAATTTTACCAGTCAAACATTAACCTTGCACTATTGTGATAAGGGGAAAAATCTATCACAGAAATTTTACAGATTTGTGTACAGTGACTTGCTGTCGTCTGTACCATGACCTAAATCTTTAATTAATCAGAAGGTTCTCGTGGTATATGGCTTTCCAGACATTGAAAGGACGGTACCATCTGACTACCTACGTACTATCATGAGATACAAGGAAATGAACAATTGCTAAGTTGAATACATGTCCGTAAGAGTACAATTTGTACCCACGCGCCTCAGTATTATCATACAAGTTTCATTCAATGATAATAAAGGATGTTGTGAATGATAACTTATAGGTACTGTATGGATACCTGACATTAAATTGGGCGTAGTTTGCATTGATTAAGTACTACACAGTGGATTTTGGGCGCAATCGCTGACTTTTGATGAAGATTCCATTATCTGCCTTGCCTTTTTTCAACTATGGCCGAAAGGAAATTTTCAGTAGCCTAAAATTGGCATATTAGGTAACAGAGACTGTATGTTTATGAAGTTGGTTTTTATCTCAGCAACACTAATCACTTAGAAATGATTATCAGAAATCAACGCCGACACGATGCAAATATTTCAGTCAATGTTTATATTGATACTAGCTTACGAAATGGTTTGCGGGAACTACTCCGCGCACCTGGATAAAAGCCTAGAAGTAGTTCTATAGCCTTCCCCGACAAATGAGCTATCTAAATCTGCAAGATTTTTTCTTTGATCCAGTAATTCCTGAGATTTGAGTTTTATAATACGTAGGTGGAGAGAATAGATAGTAATATTTTTTATAGGTATGCACAGCCACAATACGGAAGACACCGTTATAGTGTTTTATAAACACAGTAACACGCTTGCAATTAGTTAATATACCTCCCACAGATCTTACGCACCCATGTTTCCCGTTGTCCTACTTTTTCTATCGATTTACGGAATAAAACGGCTATTTCCATTTGCAAGTAAAATATCAATTTCTGGAATTTAAGTGAAGAAAGAAGTTATAGCAATATAGTTGTCTAGAATAACTACATAGTAAACTATTACTAATAACGCGTATGTTACTGGTTTTCTCAATATCTGCTTGCTAACAGATATCTGCAGCATATATTTACTAACATCCTCAACTCAGTCAACTGGGCAACCCCTTAGTAAGACTGGTTGTCAAACTTTCTGGCTTAAAATACTGGCAGAGATGTTCAAATGACTTTCATGTGTATGGTAAGACTAGCTTCCGCCAGCGGTTTCACCCGCGTCCCGTGGGAACTACTCCGCGCACCCGGGCAAAAAGCCTATAGCCTTCCTCGATAAATAGGCTATCTAACACTGAAAGAATTTTTCAAATCGGACCAGTAGCTCCTGAGATTAGCGTGTTCAAACAAACAAACTCTTTAGCTTTATAATATTAGTATAGATATGCACTAAAGGGAAAAATGTTTAAAAAATATATATGTGGCACTATTTCAGAAAGATTTATAGTGAACGTAAAATTCATCCAACCTTCACTCAGGAAAAATCAGAACTTCTCTTGTAGAAAGGTTCGACAACTTTCGACAATAAATATCTTGAAACGATTAAATGAACCATTTATCTTTGCATAAACATTATTCCTTATACAGAAGTGGAAAATCAAAGCATTAATAAAAAGTTTATATAATCTAACTCAATTTTAAACTTCAAAGTATTTTATAAAAGCTATAAGGAAACGAAAGCTTCCTCTAGATAAATGTATGGTCCCAAATATTAAGTGAGTATGATCTGAAGCTAAGCTGAAAGATTGTAGTATCTATCAATTCTATCACAGGAAAACCTAGGAGTGCCAAGGACTATAGGCCAAATATAACACAGCAAAAAATAATATTCGTAACTATTCACTTCAACATCTCCCGTAAACTAGGAACACATATGTGAAACGTTGGACTATATATTGAATTTAGTTTAATAACCTGTATTTGAATGGATGAATTGACTTTAAGGAAAATGGGAATATGGTATTTTAAGAAAATATTGAGATTTTCACTGCTTAAAGAAGCTGAAGTTAAAAGCAAAATAAAAATAGTTTCTAATACAAGACAGCTTTAAGCTTAGAAAATTCACACAATTTTCCGCAACTGAAAATGGTTACGTTACATGATTACGGATGAATGCTGGCTTAATTCAATAAAGCACAAACCTTGTTGTAGCAAACTGCATATTACCGCCAAAAAGCAAATTAAAACGAGCGCCATTTTGTATTAAGTTGGTAACAGGTAAGTGCCGGTTCTGGTCGCTGCGCACCGCACACGGTAGCGATCGCCGGCCCACTGACTATTCACACTACGTTAGAAGCTATATCTACTATAAATGTGCACCGCTTATTCAATTGCTCTAATACCTTAACAAATTGACTGCTATATATCGTTGGGTATCGACAATTCCTCGTTTAGAAAAGATTACCGTACAAACGGGATGGAAATTTGGTTTAACAACGAGATTTTTCTGGTTGCTTTGTATGAAGTATGTAAACGGTCCTTCAAGGCTGCCTATTGGATGTACGGCAGTGCAGAAAGATCGCGTGATTACTTCCAGTTTGTTGTTGATAACCCAATATGTGGGTCTTATGTAAGGCATTCGATCGCTTGTTTCTAGGCAATTTTCAGTGGTTGGAAAACTTTTTTCAGCACATTACGCAAACCTAAAGATATATATGGATGCTTCCATAAAGCTTCCAAATTTTAGGTCTTTTCAGTTTTATCTTATAGTGTTACGACAGACGATGTATGACCACTTATGATATGTCACGTTGAAGTCATTTAGTCATTCATCTTTTAAACCACTTCATTGTATGGGCTCGCACAATGGATGCGAGGCCGGGGGCGTCAATAGATGGAATGTGGAGTAATCTTTTGATAACGGAGATGTATTATGGTAAGATAGGTCATAACAGTTGATGAAGGTTTGGAAGAATAGGACAGTGTATTTTGCCAGCAAAATAATAAGGGTACTTATAATAATTAAGTTAGAGCATAAGTACGAGTTACCAAAAAAAATGTGCCCATACGCAGGGCCGTTGTTGTGACGATTTAAAAGTTTAACGAAGATTCATGATGAAGACACAAATGATATTTTGGTTATTTATTCCTTAGAATTATAAAGACACACAATTATTTACAGAGTTATAAAAATACAATAAAAACAATAAGTATTTACAATAAAACTACTATATTAAATGTCTCTAAAAATTGTCCATTGCAGTCGATGGTTATTCCAATAGGTGTTTTTTAAGCTCACGAATAAAAAATCGCTCAGAGGCAATCCCCTGTCTCCCCCAAACACACAAGAAAACAATATACGACGAGAGTACTTTGCTTTTTAGATTAGGCCTGGTTTGTGCATACAAGAAAACATGAAAGGGAAAACATTTGCTTTTTTTTAAATAAAATATATCTGAAAAAAGTAAGACATAAATCTCCAGCATCCATGAGACGTTGGACATAAGGTGTGACAATACATGACGTTTAGAGATGTGGCTCGACCATTAGTCTACTCCTGCGCTCGGTGCTCACTTAGAGATGATCGTATCCTGCGCACAGGCACACGACATACTGGTCATTTACGTTTTTATTTTAGTTTGTACATGTATATAGGCGTAGATTATGTGAATAGGCATGACGACAGGGTAAAAAATAAGCAAATCCACTTAGTCCATAGTTTAGATCAGCGGTCGGCAACCTTTTGGCAGGCAAGGGCCACTAGGTAGCAAAAAAACCTAACGGCGGGCCGCACTTGTCATATTAACCCCAGAAGCCGAATGTTACTGTTGTTTTATGTGCATCTCACTTATGGAAGCACACCAATCTTTCGGATAAAATTTATAAAATTATTGGACATAAATTATTATCCATCTTAGACGCCCTTCGACGACCGAGCTAGGACGAGAAGTCGGGTCTTTGGCTCTTTGCACTCCCTTCGTCAAACATAGGCACCATGTTTGATGACACCACTTTTAGACTCGCTGTTTGCCTCCATTTGGGTGCTCCTTGCTGCTCTCCTCATCGCTGCCACTGCAGAGAATCTGTCAACAGCCTTGGTCACCATGGCCTGTCGTGCAGCCGCAGTGCGGGCCGTATACTACGGCATGCGAGCATCAACGACGTGATCCGTCGTGTCCTTGTTATCTTCGGCGTTCCAGCCATACTTGAACCAATCGGGTTGGCACGTGACGATGGCAAGAGACCAGACGGCATGTCGCTATTTCCTTGGAAGTTGGGTAGGACTTTGGTGTGGGACGCGACCTGCGTCGACACTCTTGCGCCAACCCACCTTCCCAGAACTGCGTGTTGTGCTGGCTCTGCCGCTGCACAAGCAGAGAACCTCAAGCAGCGCAAATATAGTAGTCTCATCGGCATCTGTATGTTTGAGCCGTTTGAGGGGTTGAAACTCTCGGACCGTGGAGTCCGAGTGCTCATCTTCTTGCCAACGAAATATCCAAGCGCCTGGATGACACTTCGCGTGATCCAAGCGCTGGTTTTCATTTCGCACAGCGGTTAAGCATTGCCATTCAACGTGGTAATGGTGCCAGCCCTTTGAGTACATTACCGAGTGACAGCGATGAGGACAAATTTTTTGATGCGCTGTATTCGATTTAAGCTCTTTAGTTAAAATAAATTCTCTGATATATCACAGTATTGACGATACGGTTGCTTGCAGTTTGTTTATCCATTTATTTTGATATTATTAAGACTTATTTACAAAACCTTCTCGGGCCGCGCGTTGCCGACCGCTGGTTTAGATTATTGCAAAATATTGGACACGTATTGTTTGTTTTTAAAATACTATGAAAAATAACAAAGATAATGAGTGTTAAAGTTCAGGAGTGGGGGGTCCTGACGTCACGCCTATGCAAAAATCGTACAAAGGCGTGACGTCACGCGCAATTTCAACGGTCTGTGGTAGCTTCGTAATTATTTGTGTAGTTGAAAAACGAAAAAATACGTATGCAATACTTTTTTATAATCTAAAAGACGGACTAATTAGATTTTTTTAGTCGTCATGCCTATTGTATACCTAAATAAAATAAATGATATAAAATTTTTTTTTATTTATTTAGAAATGATTTTTCACCGATAACATAAACGTCCCTTTATCTTAACGGTGAAAATTGAACGTAAAAATTATAGTAAACAGATAATAACAGCCACTGCGGCTGCGGAGAACCTCAAGCGGCAGAAATATAGTAGCCTTATCAGCAACTATATTTTTTAACCGTTTAGGGTTGAAACCCTCGGGTCGTGGCGTCCGAATGCCCACACTATTTTTAAAGACCTATCTAGGCGGCTGGTTGATGCTACCCGTGACCAAAAGGCTGGCTCTTACCTTAGTCAAAGAATAAGCATTGCCATACAGCGTGCTAATGCTGCCAGCCTTTTGGGCACGCACCCGTTCGACAGCGATGAGGAGGAAATTTTTTGTTGAAATCAGTTTTACTGTAACTTGTAGTGTTGTAAAAAGTATATTTCTTCTGTTAAAACGATTTCTATGAAAAATAGAAAATAGGTTTTGCCCACAACTAGCGACTAGAATCATAAAGTAAGTGCCAACGTAAATAGAACACTGATATTTAATTAATTCACTTTAATTAATTCTTCCAGCTTATCTAGAATCTGAGGCTTTTAGTCAAATGTAACTTTATTGCTATTACTTTACATTTGTACAGACGTCAGCAGGTCAACCAACCCAAATCTATCCTACCAGTCGAACATTAACCTTCCACTATTGTGATAAGGTTGAAAATCTAGTGAAGAAAGACAGATTGAGAAGATTCATGTGCCCAGTCTGTACTTATACTAGAAAGCTTATAATTTACGTAAGTTTATTAGTTTTAAATCGCCACGGATTCAAGGAAATAATTAGCAAAATAGAATATCATGGAATACGAAATATTAAAAATCATTAGTCAATTTGTGGTTCTTAAGAATCCTAACTACGAAGTCCATACCTATACATTTACTTATTCTTGTCAAAGTATAAATTAGGTATCTCTTCTAAATTTTAGCAAACTCTATTCACAGATCGACTTGCTTTTACAATATTGCAATTGAGATTTACAAATGACGTCACAACATGTAGCTATGCTTGCAAATGTATCCATAATCCACATTATTCCTACCATGGGGTTCACGGTCATCCATGCTGTTTTTAGACGACTAGGGGAGAGCGGGGCTGAAAGTTCCGAATTTTTAAAAACATGACATATTCGTGTTAAAAAATAAGATTTCAGTTTCACTGCGGCCATTTATCAAACCAATATTTATCGTTCTTTGTATTTCTGTAGTGTTTTAGGCAAATATATTCACCGTTTTTTTTATAGAAGCAAGTTTTCATCAAATTTCGGACGGGAACTTTCAACCCCGCATTTGGGGTAAGTTGTTCCACCCTCGGGGCAAATTGTTCCGCTCTGATAAAGTTACACACTGACAGAATTACTAAAGTTTTCTTAAATAAAAAACAACATTTAAAATTATCTTTGCATGTATTTATTTACCAAATAAAGAATTTAACGTCGTTAGGGTTCCTAGATTACTACGGAACCCTTATAGTTTCGCCATGTCTATCTGTCCGTCCGTCCGCGGATAACATAGTGACTGTTAGTGCAAGAACGCTGAAATTTGGTACTAATATGTATATCAACAACGCCGACAAAATGCAGAAATAAAAAGTGTAAAAATATATATATATTAGGGTGCTTCCCCTACATGTAAAGTGGGGAGTGATATTTTTTTTCATTCCAACCCTAACGTATGATATATCGTTGGATAGGTATTTTCAAATTATTAGGGGTTTATAAAAATCATTTTTTGATTGTGTTAATATATTCGGAAATAACTGCTCCAAAAATCTAAAAATAAGCGTCCCACCTCTAATTTTTGCCCCAATAAGTTTAGAAAATAAGGAAAAAATCACAATAATAGATATTTATACAAACTTTCTAAGAAAATCATTTTAATGTGATACAGTAAGTAGTTTTTAAGATATAACACTTATTCGGAAACAGCAAATTATAACATTGTCTATACTAATATTATAAATTTATATTATAAAGAGGAAAACTTTGTTTGTTTGGTTGTAATGAATAGGCTTAAAAACTACTGGACCGATTTTTAAAATTCTTTCACCATTCGAAAGCTACATTATCCACGAGTGACATAGGCTATATTTTATCCGGGTACGGGCAGTAGTTCCCACGGGACGCAAGTGAAACCGCGGTAAAACGACTAGTTATTCATATATTTGTGCGAAAAACAAAGTTATTTTTTGTTGACGAAATATGTTTGGATTTTGACTATTTTAAGGTAATTTTTAACGTTCATTTTTCATAGATGGAACGGTACGGAACCCTTCGGGCTTTTCGCACTTGGCCGGTTTATATTTTTTGGATCTCTTTCTTGTAACTCAATTGGTAACTGCCTGCTGTCTTGGTGGCGCCTTAGGTAAGGGTCTCACGATTTGAGTGTTGAACTCAACTGTAGCTCTTGTTTTGGCAAGAGTTGATTGTAGTTCCTGGTCAGTATTTAATTCATTCAGCACTAGACTGATCTGGTATAAAAAAAAACAAGTATGGTCATGAAAACTGTAACATTACTTAGTATTGAAGGTCAATGGGGTAAATTGTTCCGCGGAACAATCAGCCCCGCTACCGAGGAACTTGTAACCCCAAATCACCTTGTGGCTTTATGATTGAAAATAACCAGACACAAAAATAAGCTACAATGAAGAAATTCTACTAAAATATACCTTAGTAATGTCCTTACTATGAAAAAAAGTTACCTTGGAATCGGTGCACTACGAACAAAGTTAGACCAAAAAGTTCAAAGACGAAAAAAGTTACGAACGTGTGGTTTTGACAGCACTATGCACACAGCCATTCAACCGCCGGCGACTGACCAACAGATATGGCCGCCAAATGAGCGCATCACCTGGTCGTTCTAATAGCTAATTACACGCGTATTGCTATCTCTTTATTTTACAAAGTTATTGCTATCGGAACAACCAACCCGGGGAACTTTCAGCCCCGCTCTCCCCTACGTATACTAGTAGAATGGTGTTGATAGACAATAGTATCTATTGACGTAAGACTAGTGAGTGATAACGACATCCAGGAATACCTTTCTTCGATTAAATATATACGAACTTGTTGTCAAATAATGAATTGCTGAAGTGAAGAAAAATATATATCTTGAAGTCTTCCTCTAATTAACAGAGGAAATCGTGAGCTGTGAGAGTTAACCATATGCATTCTCATGTACTTACCATACTACGTTTAAGTCAAAGACTCATTTAAGTCTAAAGAATTCTTCCAAACTATTGACTACCAGAAACTTCATCCTCCACTCTTATAAGCTATACGGCTAGTTTCACAGGCTCCAGATAGACTTCTAGATAGCTATCTGACAGATCATGCTACCGAAAAGTAACCAAAATTTACAAAACATATCTATGGCACCACCAAGGCTATCTAAAATTAGAATGCAGAATTTCGGTCGCAGAAAATCTGCTACATTCGGTTTCATACAAAAGTCCTATTTGATTTACACGGCAACGCAAAATGAGTTGTCTTTTTGTTTATAACGATTTTCTGCGACCGAAATTCTGCGACTCACGACTCAAAAAATTACGCTCGTTTGGCCTCAGCCTATGTCTTTTGAAAAAAAAAAATGTGGTCAGCCGTTAATTAGAAAAACTGTGTCAAAAGGGCCACGGTCTAGGTTCCTTCGCGTCACCCTGTGACATCAAAACGTCCTCTACGCCACAAATTAGCGAAGTGCTCAGCTAAATGCTAATTTAGGAGTGTCGGTGTGCCGATATCGAATCACTTGGTAAACAACAGCTAAACTTAGCCTACTGCTGTAAATATGGGAATTAAACTCCTCTATAACATGTTTAGTTTCTCCCCGAGACGTGAAAAGCACTGTGTGGTTGAGATTCGGTCATAATAATCGGTTTGTGAACGTAATTTGTGGCTGCACTTTGAGGGTTACACGTGGATGAGTGAAAATTATAGAAGATATAGTAGTAGTTAATTGTACAATGAAGAAGCATGTTTGAGTACACAACCTGATCTGATCTAATCTGCGATCTATCATCAATATCAAGAACCAAGAAGGTATAGTGTTGATTGTTGTATCCAAACTCTCTGAGGTATAAGACCATCTCTCAGGTGTCAGGATAGATACTCAGACAGAGTGACCGATTATAAAGAAAGAAGAAAAGCATGCTTGAAGACTGAATAAATTATAAGCTGATGTTGTAAAGTCACAACGAAATGTCTTTGATAAAGTAAGATTAGGAAAACATTAATAAATATGAAAAATTATTGAACATGTCGAAAACCAAATTAACGAAGCTGATGTTATCCCTCTTCCCAATAAACCTGTATGGTTTATATTAAAACAAACCTATGACTATGTTTATGGCTAACATAAGTGCATACGTCACCCGCCCTCATGCCTCGTATATTCGCCAAATCATCCCTCTTAACCTACAAAAGGTCACCCCGGTGCCATCTTTATGACCACTCCTACGTAATAGAGACAACATACAAATATTCACTGTGTGTCCTTGCTATTCACTCGCTATACTTGGTACTTTTGCTTCACTCGTCTCACACAGTCTTGTTGAGTCTACAAATTGGACTATAGTTCAAAGATGAATTAAATATGAGAACCAGTTAGAGAAACAGCCGTCCCTAAATTATATGGCGGATAAATATGCAGACAGATTTTAAAGAGTCTGAGTACGAAGGAAAGCTAGAATAGCTCTCTTTCACAATAATGCACAAGTAGACCCGATCGCAGTCACATCAGGGAAAAGGGTAGACCTAGAAGATCGTCTCTATCTATAGGTTGTCTGGAAGAGATCACTCGTATCGTACCGCTAAGCCCACCCAAATTGTGAAAAATGGTGTCACTAATAAAGCATCTAACCCGTTTATCGAAGCAGTTTGGAAAATCTTTTAAAAAATATAGCAAATAAAATAAAATTGATTTATTCTACGACGAGTATGTCCTGTAGGTGTGGAGTATCACACAGTAACCTGCGCGGGAGCAGACAATTGCGCGGACGCACATCCGCCGGCCACAATCACCTCGCCCGTACCTACGTTACACAACACCTTTAGCTTAGTTAGCTGATGTATGATCACGACTACTGTAGCTATGAGATGAGCAGGGAAGGTGTTTGATAAAAATTACGATGTTTAATTTTTGGCTAGTTTGACTGGCACCAGATTTCTAGATTCTACATAGCTATCTAATGGATACTGAAAAAAGAAAAGTAGTCAAAATTAAAAACATTTCTTTGGCAGAATCTGTCAAATAGCTATTAGAATTTTACCTGGAATCTGATAAACTGGCGCATGGTCTAGTTATTGGTTTTGGAAGCTTTCTCGCTCAATGTGAAAATCATGTTGGCCAAACGGTCAATGCCAAGATGCCAGATGTTTTCCTCCTAGGGAAACATCCCTGAAATATAAAGTTAGAAATTGCTAATCCACCTTAAACAAGCGTGGTGATTAACGGTTATTAACGCTGAGAAGAGACCTGTGCCCAGCAGTGGGACAATAGAATAGGCTAATGATAAGCTTAAGAATCGCAGTTAGTCTAACAACTTGGTGAGCATCTAATGAAGTTTCAGGAAACAATCAAAGCATTCCTAGAACACTACAAAGTAAAAGCCTATTATGTAATAAGTAATACTGACGGCAGATGCAAGATAGCACGATGGCGGACAATGCTAGGAACTGCTAGTATTATCTCATATCCGTAACTTGTTTATTTGTTACGAAGTATATTATCGCATTGAGGAGTAACTAATATTACTGAAGCATTTTACAGATATCTTCTTCTTCTTAGCGAGTCGATGGCAAATCAATTTAAATTGCGGAGGCCCAATATTCGCCACGCTTACGGCATTGTCAGTGGCGGCACGTAGATCTTCCGCTGTGCAGCTGTTAGGACACATTGGGCAGCATAGAAGGTGTCGCATGGTTTGTGGTGCGGCATTTTACAGATATTATTATGGAGTATTTGGTGATTATTCAGGAAGGAACTAGTCTTACAGCATCAGAGCGAAACTGAGCCTAATGTGCTAAAGATTTTTCCAAGTGGGGGTCCAAAGCTAACGTTCATTAATAGGATTAAAGTTTATAATTTCTTCTTACCATTGGTAGAAATCAGGCATAGATGATGCTGTGGTACCAGTGTGGTACTTAGGTACGATACTTTGTTATAAACTAGCAGAATTTCCGTTGTTATTCACAAATGCACTTACCGGGGTTCTTCCCATCCCCATGTTGGAGGTTACGTGGATAAAATAACTTTTAGTAGGTCACACGATTCCCGTCAACTTGGCACAGATCCGGACATACGACCTTGTTATGCTAAGAACAGGGTACCTATAAAGCAGTAATGGCTACAAAACTTTAAAGTCCATTATCATATCCTAAGTGAAATACATACGCATATACTTATACAAGATATGCGTGAAAAATATAACTCTTCTTGGAGTCATAGAATTACATTTTATAAACTAAGTACTGGACTAGCCAGTAATTTTCTCCCACACCCATCCGAAGAAAATATATTAATCTAGATCCTCATTCCTGGTGAATTACGAGATGGTGTGAAGGAAGTGAAGTAGTCACGCAGACCTTAGTTGCATTATACATTTATGCATTTATAGCCTCCATCAGACACTGTCCATTATTATCCTTCAAAATACATGCATACTATAATTGGTCACTCAAATTATTTTCTTCTATACTTTATTGTATTCTTGTCTATATAGGTACATATAAAAATCAAAGTCTTGACTCATTCACTGACTCATCAACGCAGGGCCCAAACCCGTGAACCTATAAAGCTGAAATTTTACACAGAGGTTCATCGCGAGATAAGAAAGGATTTCCCGACATTCCCACTGGAACGAGAAAAAATGGGATTTTAAGTTTTATGCGGCCGAAGCCGCTGGCAGAAGCTAGTTAAATTATAAATCTTACACTTGGAGATTATTTATATGTGCTATTTGATCTGTATCTGATATTTGCATCATCTTTTTCACCGTAAAAAATGTATTTGTAGATGATGTGCATCCCGTTGGTAAATATGAAACTATATAAGCAATTTGTTACGGATTTGACAGATATTTTGTTACGCTCGTCAACTATTTGATTTCGTAAATACTCGTGCTAAGCTCTGCAAGCATTGTCTCCTAGCAATAAGTCCATCGGTTCCTACGTTTGCAATATCGTATTGCAAGAAGATTTTGTGTGCTTGCTTGAACGCTCTAACATTTAGGACTTTTGTATCGATTTTATAATTTTTTTCAATGTTACAAACCCTGGAACAAAGTTACTATAATAGGCTACTTTTTATACGGATAGAAGAAGTTCCCCGGTAAGGCGGGTAAAACCGCTGGTGCAAATTAGTGGCTATATAAATAAAGTAGGTACCGCAAATCCGCCACATAACCGAAAATTCGCCCAAATTCACCAAGTTTCTAGGCCAAAACTCGACCTCAAATGAAACACGAATACTATCGGCGAGCTATAAACATCTTACACATATTCGCCATGAACCAGTAAAGTGAACAAATCATAAATTCTATAAATATTAGTCCAGTTTCGCGAGTGACGCGGTCGGTTATGTAAGCAACGTTTGAACCAAGGCATGGGGTTCACAGCCATGGAGAACTTCGTGGTTGGTACAAAGAGGTACCGGAGTCGTGGGGAACGTAACACATGTCTGAAAGTTTTATGTTTTTATCATGTCGGAAAGTAGGCAGGTATCCGCTATCTACTTTGAAGCCAAGACATTTTCAAAGGCTATTGCCTTAGTTAGATAATTAAACTTCTTGCACTTCTATAACATGAAAACTGTAGGAACAGATAAACGATAAATGCTAAAAGTATGTAGTGAGAAAAATCCCACTCAAAAATTCATCAGTAAATGCACCAGGCCATGCCCATTGCACATGGCCACCATATTGAAAGTGGACCAGCCATTATCCATTCTTTGAAAATATTTTTCACAATTACTTTATGGCCCAAGAGCCAGTGGCTGCCAGACCTTCGTGATTTTATAAAAGCTGAAATTTCTCCCATACGTGCCTCTAGTATAGATACTAACAATCCCCACACATGATACCTGGGTAGTGGTTGCTTTAGCAGATAACAGGTAACAAAGGTGTATAAAATTCCATCTCAAATTCGTTATTTTATAAAACTTAATTTTTGGATATTTTATTCGTGATAATATCAGAATTCACCTTATTCATTGCCAGACACTTCGTATGGTTGCAACCCCCTGCCAGACACCCCTAAACTATGATAATTTGTAGTTCTACTTTCGTCATTTTATAAAAGCTGAATTTTATATATGTTATTTGAGACACTATGTTAAGATGTTTTCTCGAGAGCCAGACAGTTCCGAAGGTTGTTTCATCCTGCCAGACGCAATAGCGGCAATATACCATAGTTAAGCAAATAAGCAATATGTTCTAAAATACTAAGACTTGGTAAGTGGAGTGTTAAGACGAAATGTAGGGCCCAAAAAGACCTTTACTTTCGATTGGTATATGACTCATTACTAGAGGGAGGATACCATTCTTAATCCATATATGAATACTATTAGTGGATTAAGGAATGATATCTCCTTAGTAATAGAATCATATACCAATCGAAAGGTCTTTTGGCCACATTTCGCTTAACATCACTGACCAAGTCTTAGTAGTAATTGTGCTTAACAAAGCGTAATGTCCGATTACTGTCATGTGGAATTTAAGATGATATCTGCTCTCTAGTGATTGAACAACAGCAATCAGAGTCTTTTTAGCGACATTTTCCGTCTAACACCTAACTTAACAATGTCTTATTATTTAGAACATATGTGCTTAAACTAAGGTACATTCCGATGACTCAGATATGGTTTAAGGACTGGTATCCTCCCTCTTAGTAATGAGTCCATATACAATTCGAAAGCTCTTTTGGGCGCTACATCTTCGCTCAACTCACTTACCAAGTCTTAGTATTTTGAACAATTGCTTATTTGCTTAACTATGTATATTTGCCCCGCTATTGCGCTCTGGCAGGATAAACAACCTTCGGAACTGTATGGCTCTTCGAGAAACATCTATTGAACATAGTTTTCAATAACATATATAAAAATTCCAAGCTTTTCATAAAATGACGGAATAGAACCTACAAAATTATCATGTTAGGGTCTCTGGCAAGGGGTTGCAACCATACGAAGTGAGTCTGGCAAAGAAAAGATGAATTCTGATATTATCACGAAAATAAATCCAAAAAGTAACGTTTTATAAATAAACAATTTGAGGATGCGAATTACACCTTCTGAATTACCTTTAGCTGGCAATCTCTCTCACAACTCACAGTTCGACAGAAGGAGGCGACTGAAAGAAGATTAGGAGAGTATTAGCTAGATAACAGTGGATCGGAAGTATTCTTTACATTAAAGGGAGGAGGAAAGTAATAAAATATTCTATTACTAAGTAGAGAGGGTTTTGGATGTGTTATTTTTTAAAACTTATTTTTGATATTTATTTATTCGTGATAATATCGAAATTCAATCTTATTCATTGCCGAGACCTTCGTATGGATGGTGTTGCAATTTCCCCGGTTGCCATCCCCTGCCAGTAACACCTAAAC
>NWSH02000556.1:1674431-1686921 GCA_002382865.2 Heliothis virescens
ACTTAACAATGTCTTATTATTTAGAACATATGTGCTTAAACTAAGGTACATTCCGATGACTCAGATATGGTTTAAGGACTGGTATCCTCCCTCTGAGTCATATACCAATCGAAAGGTCTTTTTGGGCCCTACATTTCGTCTTAACACTCCACTTACCAAGTCTTAGTATTTTAGAACATATTGCTTATTTGCTTAACTATGGTATATTGCCGCTATTGCGTCTGGCAGGATGAAACAACCTTCGGAACTGTCTGGCTCTCGAGAAAACATCTTAACATAGTGTCTCAAATAACATATATAAAATTCAGCTTTTATAAAATGACGAAAGTAGAACTACAAATTATCATAGTTTAGGGGTGTCTGGCAGGGGGTTGCAACCATACGAAGTGTCTGGCAATGAATAAGGTGAATTCTGATATTATCACGAATAAAATATCCAAAAATTAAGTTTTATAAAATAACGAATTTGAGATGGAATTTTATACACCTTTGTTACCTGTTATCTGCTAAAGCAACCACTACCCAGGTATCATGTGTGGGGATTGTTAGTATCTATACTAGAGGCACGTATGGGAGAAATTTCAGCTTTTATAAAATCACGAAGGTCTGGCAGCCACTGGCTCTTGCTCCATTATGTCCTTAAGACTATTCATTCCATGGTATGTACTACAAACATCGAATAGGGGAGTGTACTCGTAGCCATCAATATGTCAGCTGCCCTACTCTACGACTACTGAGGTTTCATTTCATTAAATGAGTATAACTAGGTATAATGTGGTTTACGGTATACCATACAAACGTAGTGTTTTTCGTAAATTGACACGAAGATAAAGAGTCATAGTAGAGACGACCTTCCACCAGCGGTTTAGTCCGCTTCCCCTGCAAACTATTTCGCGCATCTGGACAAAAAGCCTCAATAAATGAATGGGCTATCTAACACAGAAATAATCTTTCAAAGCAACCTTTACATAATTAGACATCAGCGTGTTGAAGCAAACAAATTCAGCCTTATCACCATCTGCCTAGCCTTTTTTTCAAATTCAGCCTTTAATATTTGTATAATTTCTATTCCCTTTAACTGCATAGGTACACAAGTTATCCTATGCATCTTGTACACAACAATAGGCAACGCTCTCCTGTCTATTCGTGAACTAGTATTGAGACCGACAGCTCAGGACGAAGGATGCGGGCTATCGCGATGCATTCAATGTGCATTCAACATGAATTCAACTAGGCGCTTCCCTCTCACGGGTGTGCGGGTGACAATGCAGCTGTCGTCTGCTAGGCCAACAGATTAGGCGTTAGAAGAGCGATTGATATGACCTATTTGATTGTGATCGGCATAGGGTGCGATAGAAATTCTCTGGTAGATGGAAAAATTTCTAGATATTAATGATTAATGATTATAAATATTAACACTTTCTTTTGTGTTCAAGGTGTTATAGACTGAAGAAGGTGTTTGCCAAAAAACACTATGAAATTAACTTTGATTGCACCAATACTGTCGATGTCTGCAGCACTTTCACTGTAAAACTACAGAACCGATTTTAATGAAATTTGGTACACCGATAATCTGGGAAAGGACATCATTATGCTACTTTTGGGGTGCTGGAAATAGTTCCCTTAGGTCGCGGGTGGACCCGGGGGAAATAGCTAGTTTTTCTTCATGGACATACGCAAGATAAAATGACGGGCCTTCTAAATTATGTATGTTTCACGACTGACGCCTACTTAGTGGCATTACTCATTCATACTCAGACTAACATTCACTGTTACTCATTCAGCAGAAATTGAGCAAGCTACTTGATACTTCCTTCTAGTCAGTATTTCTTCCAGTTTAATGTCCCAAATTTTTGTGTAATTTTAGTTATATTTTCTTTTAAAATATGGTCGAGATTAATATCTTAACAAAAGCGTTGTTATTTGAAACATAAGCCATAATAGACGTTGAGCGTAAACTACAAGGATTATCCGAGAAAATCAATTGACAACTTTGTAGTTACTTCTAGAAACTAGAATCTAGCTCGTGTTATATCAGTTTATTCAAGAATTTACCACTAGAGCTAGCCGTTATCTTTATTGATGTTTCCTTGCAACCCTGAGCACCTTTCTACGTTGAGGATTAGATCCGATCGTATCCAGTTTGTACCCTTTGTGTGACAAACAGACACGATCGGTGTCCGACTTATAAATTCAAGTTAAACGAATGAGAACACAGTATGTAAGAGATCTTTGTTGAAGAAGAACGAATTTAACTAAATAAAATATTTTTTTTTTATGTTTAATAATCATTTATTTGATAAAAAGTTAATTAAAAATATACGCTCTAAGCGCCGTGTTAAATTGTTAACACAAAGTGTAGGTCGCGACGTTTGCTAACAATATTTTGTAGGCGCTGTCAATTAAGATTAATATGGCTGTAACGAGAATTTGCAACATTGTTTTAAGTGTTTTACTGCCTATAATGTTTTCTAACACATGTGAGTATATATTTCAGTATGCTGCTTTAATGCTAGACAAGTTAATTGACCTCTATTACCTGAGTGGGCGCGCAAGCTAAAGAATCAGTTCATTCAAGTTGTGAAAAAATCGAAAATTGTTGTTTTCTTTTCAAATTATTCTATTAACGATCATCATATTCATTACCTTTAGATTTTTTATTAATCAAAGCTTAAAGTAAAATGAAACTTCAATCTTAAAAACATCTTAGCAATACCTAGTTTAGATAAACCATCACACTCATATTTAACTCCAAGAAAAGTAAATCTCTTCTACACGAAACTTTCAAAAAGCTCCAAGCATCTAATCCTGTACGTATTTTCAGGTGAAGCAATAAAATGTTTCGAGTGCA
This sequence comes from Heliothis virescens, assembly GCA_002382865.2. Classification (NCBI taxonomy): domain Eukaryota; kingdom Metazoa; phylum Arthropoda; class Insecta; order Lepidoptera; family Noctuidae; genus Heliothis; species Heliothis virescens. Next base: position 1,677,283 of record NWSH02000556.1, read on the forward strand.
ACAGCCACAACAACTCAGCGTGCCTGGAGATGCACGTGCCTAAGATGCACGCCATCATTCCTGTGGTCGAGTGCAAGGACAGGCTCGATAACACCATCGACAAGAAGGAGTTCTTCTGTAGAAAGATTACTCAGACTAGTAAGTTTCTTCTTGGATTGAGAAGGGTCTCAGTAGGACCCTTTAAATGCAAATATGATTTATTTAAAACTAGCAGTTTTCCACGCTTTTCATTTTCATTTATCCTAATTGAAAAAAACTATCGCTTCTATATTTCCTCCATAAGATCGTTCATGAACCGTTCCTTTATGTGCAAATATGTATGATTTATTTAAAACTAGCTTTCCGCCCGCGGCTTCGCCCGCGTGGAATTCGTTAAACGACACACAGCGCCATCTACAATCCATCCATCAAGCAAACAATATTTTTGTTTTCCCTCGGGAATATCTATTTTTTTCGGGATAAAAAGTACCCTATTATTTAATCCGGACTTCTAACTTTACGTCTGCAAAATTTCAAAGCAATCGGTTCAGTAGTTACGGCGTGAAAGCGGAACAAACAAACAAACTCACTTTCCGATTTATAATATTATAAATATAAATATTATAATATTATATATATTATATTATATTAGTATATTAGTATTAGTATTAGTATTAGTATATTAGTAATTAGTAATTAGTAATATTAGTAATTAGTATATTAGTATTAGTATATATTAGTATATTAGTATAGTAAGGACTAGCCGTTTTCCACGGTCATGTTTCTTAATTAAAAAGGAGTCCCTACTACTTTTTTTTAACTTGGCTGGCTAAACCTACTTCATTATTCAAGGTCGAATTTTGGTCTTAATCTGTTTAAGCTTTGCGGTGTAAAATATACAGTTACCTAGTGATAGTTAGTTGAATCGTCGGTTGAATCCGATGCCCTTTAATAATTTGCGTTTACCTACTCTAGAAGGCCAGTGCCTGCCTTTAAAAGTTTGACTTTTGCTATTTCAAGGCTTAGATATATATCAAACAACTGCATAAATGTAAACGGATATGCAAATAAAACTAATGTATGTGTAACTAATGCACTACCATAGACTAAGTACCCATAGACAATAATTTGCTAGTTTCGAGAGCGGAATGATGTCCCATAGTGTTGTGGTGATTAAATAATAGCGTGATTATCAGTGCGTGTAGACGGCCCTATTCTGGTTGCGAACCAAATTTATTTCAGCTTCTGATATTTGCATGTTCATAGTCTACCAATTTTCCCCAAATTGAGGGAAATTAATATATAGTTAGAATGTTATTTAAGTATTTCCTCCTCGTAGTCGCAAATAATACTAATACAATATGAGTTGGAGGTTCGATTCCCATGTCAACCCTAGCATCAACTGTATCCACAGATTCAATGGTTCTTCTTTTTTCTCAGCACTAAGAAATCCCTAGTTCTAAAAACTCGGATAATATAAATGCTCTATTTCACTAATCAAGTAATAAAGAAATCTCCTTACTAAAAACCGTTTCTCTTTCCAGTTTTACATCCAGACCATACTCCCGAAGTCCGCATCACCCGCGGCTGTGGCTGGGTGAAGAGCAAGCGAGCATGCTACAAGGCTGACAACATGGACCACTTGGAGACAGTCTGTCAATGCTTCGGCGACCTCTGCAATGCGGCAGCAACGCTAGAACACGTCAAACTGACAGTTCTAGCAACTGTTGCCACTCTTCTCGCTGCGTATAAAACATGGCGGGGGAGTGTTTGAATTTAGAACTTTGTGTGATGGAATACTTAAGGTTAATTTGTGTAAAGGATTTTAGTATAAGACTGGATGTTAGGACTATAAAGACTGTTTCGAGATCAATGAATTTTGGAGTTTGTCAGAAGTGCCTACTTATCTATTAGAATTAAGCTATGTTCCTTTTGTCACTTCATTGTTTAAGCAATAACAATTTATAACAAAATGTTAAACAAGTCTGAAAAGAAAAAGGTCTAAGATCAAATGTGGAAATCCATAGGGTTATCATTTATAATTATTAACTGCGATACTTACGATAGTATATCTTATTAAGATTAAATAAACTATGTCATTAATTCATTTGTTTGTTTCATTAATTTCTATGTGCAAAATGCAATCTGTTGTATTTATGTCTTCAATGATCAATCGGGTCTGAAAACTTCATTCAAATAACGTTACTGATTTTCGTAGAATCTATTTCCCCATTTCCGAGTAGATGGAGACAATAAAATGATCTTTATTTTGATTTGTAAAGGTTTCCCTTGATTTTCTTTTGACTTTCCCCATTATGTTTTCAGGAGTCTATAAATTACATGTAAGGTTGCGAGATTCTCCTGGACCTACACTACATAATAACAAAACAATCAAATAATAAACGGAAGGTCAATATTACAATAAAAATATGTTAGATATGTTATCACTTCCAGACAACCGTTGTATTGAATGAGACATGAATGGAAATCTCTTGGAGAAGTAATTTCAGCAACCAAGCATTTTAATTCCGTTCGTATGAGCCTATACAGTGTAAAGTACTTAAGTAGAGCTTGTTACCTGAAACTATAGATTTGGTTTTATAAAAACGCTAGTATTTCTTGTTATTCGGCTAATAACTGCAGCTTAGGTGTAGCGAGATGTGTTTTACCGTCATACTTTTACATATCTTCTTTTTGACTTCTGGAGTATTTTGTGTGTACTCAACTCTTTCGAAAACCCCTCGTTAGTCACAAGACTCACAAGTGACACATTCATCATCTCATTCATCGCATTCATCATCCCTTTCCCAACTATATTGTGGTCGCCATCCAGTCGAACGGGATGCAGCTGAGAAACAGTGTTTGGAAACATTAATAGCTCAAATTCTTCGAAAAAAAAGCAATAAATATATTATTTCTTATGAATGTTTATTAGTTCGTAGTATTTTAGTATTTATATTCTGTTTGTTTCTTATGTTTTCAATAAAAATAGCTCTTGAACTTCACGTCATAGGTAATCACGTTCCGATAACACGGAATAAGCCCGCGCGTCACATCTTTATAGGCAAAGCATTATTGTGTACAGTTAGTGGTCATCTGTCCAGCATCCGACCCGCTACGTAAACATTACAACGTATTAATTAGTATTAATTTATAGTGAAACAAGTGCTTTTGACAAAATGAACGAGTTTTTAAAAGTATCGTTGGTTTTTGTCTTCTGTTTTAGATATGGTATGTCTTTTTGGTGTTAGTGGTCTTAATCCTTAGACCAGTGCTAATCCCTTTCAACAAGGCAAAAAGTCAAATAAAATTATAGTAGAATGAAACCTATTCCAAAAGGAAGAGAATATGATAAAAATGGAAAAAAAAATAAATTCCACTCCATTCGTGGTCGGGAAGGGGGAGGAGGGGAGCTTTTAAGGGTAAAAATCGGTTTATCGCGATTTTCGGCGAAACTACAAGTCCTATAGAAAAAAGTTGAATGACGAAGTTGTAGGTAATAAAAAGATCTACAACTTTTGTATTTCAACTTTTTTCACATACCTCATAATTTTTGTAGAAAATTCAAAAAACTAAGTTTTTGGTTTTTTATATTTATCTTTTACAAAAAAAGTTTTTTTCTTACCAAATTTGGTGAAAACTTGTCTTTGTATGTACCAAACACACTCTAATTTTTTGGAATTGAAATCTTTATTTTTTCACCTGATATTCATTTAATATCAAAAAAGCACCCTACTTTTCAATCGAAAATTCACGCGTCAAAATATAAGCTTTTTTAAAAAAATCGGTGGGTTTTTTGTCCTTTGATATCTCTACTTTTTGATAGTCTAAAATAAAATAAACGTTACTATGGAAAATGTTCTCACAAAACGCAATAAACAAGAAGTCGAATCGAATTTTATTTTTGTAATCATTATGCACAATTTTAAGCTATTTATTCAAATTAACACTGTAATTACTCTCCATACATGGAACTGAAAATAAAAAATTGTTTTTTCATCAAACCTATTCTTGTGGGGTATCTATAGATAGGTCTTTAAAAATGAGATTGAGGTTTCTCAAACCATTTTTTCTCAAAGTCAATCATTTCAAAGTAATACACTTTCAAAGTGCTAAAATTTGTGTCCCCCCCCCCTGTAATTTGTAAACTACCAGAATGAAAAATCTAAAAAAAATATATGTTATAGATCTTAACAAAAACTATCAACCAAAATTGGTTTGAACAAGATACAATCAGTGGTTTTTGAGATATAGCACTTTTTCAGTAACCGCAAATTATAGCTTTGTTATTCATATATTTGTTTGAAAAACAAAGTTATTTTTTGTTGTCGAGAAAAGTTTGTGTTTTGGCTAATTTTAGATAATAGGTACGTTTATTTTTCATAAATAATGGAACGGAACCCTTCATGTGCGAGTCCGACTCGCACTTGGCCGGTTTTTCTATAGGACTTGTAGTTTCGCCGAAAATCGCGATAAACCGATTTTTACCCTTAAAAGCTCCCCCCCTCCCACTTCCCGACCACGAATGGAGTGGAATTTATTTTTTCTTCCATTTTTATCATATTCTCTTCCTTTTGGAATAGGTTTCATTCTACTATAATTTATTTTTTATTCAAAAATTATCGACCCTGGTCTACCTGGCTTATGTAGAGGCTGAAATAGTTTAGTGTCTGAAATTCAAATGACCAACTAGTTATTAGTCTCGGTTCCACCCGTCTTCTTCCCACACTCGGATAAAAAACGCAAATTTCTCCAGCTCTACCAAACATTCAAATCCGTTGGATAGTTTTTGCATGAAAGCGCTACAGGCAAAACAGAATTATTTTCATTGTTTATTGTTAGCAAACTACTCGATAAAGTTGCTGTTATTAATTACAAAGCTTCAATATAGCAACCCTTATTCCAAAGGTTATTAAGAACCAATACTGATCTTGTGTCTATAAGCTTTTGTTTTTTTCTTAACTCAGTCTTGCTTTGCAGTCAGGCTTTGAGATATATTGAGTGGGATTATATCTATACTATAATATTATAAAGAGGAAAACTTTGTTTGTTTGGTTGTAATGAATAGACTCAAAAACTACTGGACCGATATTAAAAATTCTTTCACCATTCGAAAGCTACATTATCCACGAGTGACATAGGCTATATTTTATCCGGGTACGGGCAGTAATTCCCACGGGATGCGAGTGAAACCGCGGGAAAACGGCTAGTAGATTATAATTATATGACACTTGACCTAACTGCAACCCCTTATTGCAAACTGCATAGATAAACAATGTGAGTGATAAGTAGTGTAAAATTACTCGTACAAACAACGTTTAAGTACTTGCTTACTGGATTAACAATATTTCTCTTTGACCCTTGCCCATTATGCCCATATCTTCCTGAAGAAATTTCTAGTCTAGCTTTACAAAGATTGTTACTATGACTACAAACAGCAGAACATACCTTAAGAGTCCCATGACACTGCAGACAAAGCTGTCGGCAAGATGGTTGTCTGAAAGTTTATTGTGTAGATAATATAATCGTGAATACAATCAAAGTTTTTGGTCGGTCTGATCTGATTTGATACCATTCATCGCCATATTAATTTACTAGCTTCTGCCAGCGGTTTCACCCGCGTTCTATGGGAACTTCTCGGCGCACCCGGATAAAAAAGCCTATAGCCTTCCTCGATAAATGGGCTATCTAACACTCAAAGAATTTTTCAAATTGGACCCGTAGTTCCTGTGATTAGCGCGTTCAAACAAAAAAACAAACTCTTCAGCTTTATAATATTAGTATAGATGAGGTCAGAAGTGTGCTGTTAACTCTTCAACAATTTTTATAGAATTTGTTTTCCAGCTGCATCCATCCGCTGCATCGAATGCAACAGCCAGAACAACTCGATGTGCCTGGACCCCACCATCTATGACAAGGAGACGCTCAACAACTTCTTGCCTGTCACGGAGTGCGGCCGAGGAGTCTACTCCGTCAACAACAACTTCTTCTGTAGGAAGATTGTGCAGACCAGTAAGTTGGGGACTGAGGGTTTTAGGGACGCTCAATACTCAATCATTTATTGCATTCCATATGTGATACATGGTGTTACACAGAATTTTGGTACAATATGGACCCTGTCGGGCACAGCAAATTAAGAGAGAGGAACCCTGTAGGTAGACCATTAGGGAATAATTGCTCTATCATTTGCGTCTCTCTTTCTTGTACCTGGATAAATATACCTTACTAACTTCCACCAGCGGTTTCAACGGGAGGTTCCTGAGGGAATTACTTTTCACACCGGGGTAAAAAGTTGCCTATATGTTAACCTATGTTCCTGTATAGTTTCGTCTAAATCCGTACCGTAGTTTTTGCGTGAAAGAGTAACAGACATGCAGACATCCTCAAAAAACTTTCTAATATTAATTGGAGTAAGAACTTGAAAGTAGTATCACTCGAGGAGAGTGTAACTTCCCAACAGTTAAAGAATTTTTCAAATCGGTTCTGCAGTTTCGAATTCAAATACATACGTGCGTCATGCATTTTCATCATGAGCTACTTTTGAAAGGCTCTAGTAACACATCCATAATTAAATATCCATTCTATGTACAAGAGTTAATTAATGAATACTAAAATCATTATTCACTTTAAAGGCAATTGAATACTTGCTTGAGGGCCGCGGCTAGATACAGTTTAATTAATTGTAGTTGGGTTACTTAACTTCTAGTTGTTCTATTATTAAGGTTAAGGATAACAAAGAATATTATCACCAAGTTCACTGAAAACACAAACGTCACCTCTCTTATAATCGCTTTAATATGAATTTTGACCTTCAATTTACGGTCAGTTTCAGTTAACGGGTTTCTCTATGAGAAATCTTACGGTTGTTTTCTCGGTATAATTGGTCAAACAATTGACGACTACCAGTTCGAATGACAACTCATGAAACCACGTGAGAGATTTTTGGTCACCTCGACATGTGCCACGCATACAACCGACCTCAAAATTCGACGGCCTATAGCAAAAACGCTGTTAATATCTACCTTCTGTCTTCCAGTTCTCCACAAACACTACGAGCCCGAAGTCCGAGTAACCCGGAGCTGCGGCTGGGTGCGCCACCACAAGCCCTGCTACAAGGCTGACAACGAGGACCACCTGGAGACAGTCTGCCAGTGCTTCGAGGACGAGTGCAATGCCGCCTCCAAGGTCCAAGGTGCAGTCCTGCTGGTGACCGCTGTCGTAGGGCTGATGGGCTTGTGATTAAATGCAGTATTATTTTGGGTGGTTGTTTTTTTTTGGAGTTAATATATAGGTCTGGAAAAGTATTTGGTCCAACGTAAAATAATGCTGCATGTGCTTTAGGTTACCTTCTGTTTTTTTTTCCGAAAATTAAGGCGGAATTAGAGAAACGCCAAGCAATTTTAAAAACAATTCACGTTATTTCATCATACTGTATGTTACACTGAAGACTTGAAGTCAAAGTAACATTTGATTACTTTGAGTGTTCAAAAGTATGAAAGTCAGCGAGATTTAACTAATGACTCGCTTTACCTACATGGTAACTGTATTGAAAGCAGAAAGTTTGCTCTAACTCAGTACCGCAAAAGCACTGTGGAGTTTCGTTTAAAATCCGGTAGAGGCGCTGCTAGCAAATGGGAATGAACACCAAATAAACCATGATAACGCTACCTAAAATTGCTTTCCAATTAGCAAAACTTGTACTTTTAATATCTACAAAACTTACTCCTACATTGTTATAGATAGGATTTTGGAAAAATACATGGTCAACAGAATTCTTATTGCATTATATCCTGAGATTATACCAAACTTGCATTAACGGCTAGCGCCACGTGTGAAAATTAGGAACTAATTAACATTATGGAAAATAATAACTATTTCGCTATAACGCTACAGGCGATTAGTTTATCGTTGTATAAAACGTATCATCCAATATATCTCTATTGTATGAACCTCATTGTCTGAACTACCACAAACTGAAGTACTCCAGCTCCAACAAAGCATAAACAATCATTAAAAAAAAGTATGACAAAAAAACGGAAACTCCACGGTACAGACGCCGTTTCCTGCCACAGTTTAGACCTCATTGTAAATTAAATTCAGCATGAGTAATGCAATTATTGACCAGCGTGGCTGACACTGACCTAGTGGAACCTACTGCTGACTGATAAAAGGTGGAGTATACCAGTTATCTCCTGAAAATGGCCGTGACATTCCTAACAGGCCAATGTCATTATATACCCGCTCTAAAAATTAAAATATTGCAATTTTTTTATTATAATATACTTACTTGATAGTTTCAAATGTATTTGCAGACTTTTTTTTATAATTTAAAGCGTAAAAGTGATAATAATGTTGTTCAAAATCAATTTGATAACAGCGCCATCTACCCAAACAATGTAGAACTACACAACGAACTATGACGTAACAAAATATTTCTTGTAGTATAAAGGTGGCGCTGTACACAGTATGTGAAGAATTGACATTAATTGTTAGCAAATCTATTTAAAGACAATTGTATTGTTAAAATAACATTATATTCCAAAAATAAATAAAGTTTACCAACATTACACTGTGAAATAATTTCCATACGTAATTGGGGATAAAAAAAATAATTTATATTACATTGAAATTTATCGGAAACCAAATTCACCTCTTATTGTTTTCGACATCATCAAACATAACAAATATGTATTGCAAAGATTTTAATAATGTAGGCATCTTGCCAACTTTTGTAGAAACCAATCCACAATTTGAAACGCTCCAACAAGTCAGGTTGGCCGAGTGGTCTAAGGCGCCAGATTTAAGCTCTGGTTCCCGAGAGGGAGCGTGGGTTCGAACCCCACACCTGACAAACACAATGATCACTCGTGATCTCTTTTTGCTTATTTTGCAATATTGCTTTTTGTTTTAATTAATGTAATTATACAATTAATGTCATTCTTATCAACAATTCTAGTCGCTTTTGTTAATTTTGTCTTTGTTACAGAACTACNACAATGATCACTCGTGATCTCTTTTTGCTTATTTTGCAATATTGCTTTTTGTTTTAATTAATGTAATTATACAATTAATGTCATTCTTATCAACAATTCTAGTCGCTTTTGTTAATTTTGTCTTTGTTACAGAACTACCGACGCTTAACGAGCTTTCTTTAGCCTTTCTTTTGATTAACTTGATATATTAGATAACCCTACAATTTTTATTATATTTTTATAAGTATGAACCTAACTTAATTCTACGCAGGTGGAGACACGGGCCGACGCTATAGTAGGTACCTACCTATATTACAGAACATTTGAACATTTCGACCTAAAAGGTATCGATTTATAGTTCTGACCTTCAATGAAACAGAGTTCACTGCTATAGTTCAAGTGTAACAGCAAAGGTTAATGGTGTCGCATCCCCCCTCCCTCTTCATTTCCCCTTCCCCTTGCCTACCTGCGTTGGGGGCCGGGACTAATTCATGGAACTGGGATGGTTACAATTTGGCTAATGGTTTCAATAGATTTTGTTGGTTCTGTAGGTTTTATTTTATGTCTTTTCTAGTTGTAAGGTCCAATGTTAGTTATATTTGTAATATTGGGAGGTTTTAATAATAAAAAATAAATATAAATGGAATTACAATTAATGACCCGGTCAAAATAGCCAATGAATTTAATG
>NWSH02000556.1:1717937-1730688 GCA_002382865.2 Heliothis virescens
GTCGGTGTTCGGGCATGCGACTTTTCAGGCATTTATAGCGCCAACCATGCATGGCACCTCAAAATTGAACAGTGTGGTGGGTAATATTTTCCTGATCAATTTTTCCGTGCCATGGATGGAGGAAGTAAATGAATACTGGAAATTTTGCCGAATCAAAAATTCTCCCATGCGGATAGGAAGCGTAGTTTGAGTCCAAGCTCGTCCAAGGTCACATTTAAGATCGTCGCCACCTTTTGCGAGGCCGAGATGCTAGCAAAGGAGGCGGCAGAATGGGAAAGAGAGACTGCCTCCTCTCTCCCTTCTCGTAGCAGACGCACTGGGCGTCGTGGCAGACTTTCAGCCACCATAGGGCGCGGTCTCAGGACGACCGACTCGGTGCGTCTTGCCGTCCGACCAGCAGCAAGCCTCGAGGCGGCGACGTCGTGCTCCGCGCGCGCCTCATAGTGGAGTCCTGCTGCCGGGGTGACGGTCGCAGTGTGTGACAGGTCCCGCCAGACCATCTGGTGGGCCAATACCCGTCGGGGGATAGGACGAATGCTTCGGCGATACCCAACCCTCCGACACATGGGTACATGAGGAACACGGGTTGGTTTTTAGTCAGTAAGAGTCTGACAGTCCCCTTCGCTCTTCCCCGAGGGCGGAGAGTCTCCATGAGGATTTGCCAATCCGACACCAAAAAAAAGGGCCACATTTAAGATGGCTAAGTTAATTTGGGGCAAAACAACAGTAACATTCGGCTTCTGGAGTTTATATCACAAGTGCGGCCCGCCGTTAAATTTTTTTACTACCTAGTGGCCCTTGCCTGTCAAAAGGTTGCCGACCGCTGGTCTAGAGTAGTCTAGACATCATTATGTTGCTTTAAAGAATAAGGGACAACGAAACACTTTATTAGTGAGAGAGTGGTTAGACTCAGTAGAGAGTGCTTAAAATCATTCCACCATATTATAAAACGTGGTTGTTAAAGGTTCGTTTAGTACTAGGTTTAGAACTTCAACTAAAACCGGTACTTTCTTAGTACCTACTACCTTATTATAAGTGGCTAAGCTATAATGCTCTGTGATACGAAGGACTATTTTGATATTGATCGGGACCGGGTTTATATAATTTTCAGTACAAGATATAATACATACAAAGTTCAATTTAAATCATCTGCCTAGCCTTTTCCCAACTATTTTGGGGTCGGCTTCCAGTCTAACTGGAAGCAGCTGAGAACCAGTGTTTTACATGGAGCGACTGCCTATCTGACCTCTCATCAAACCTAGTTAACCTGCGCGCAATTGGTGCACCCTCCCATACGAACTTAACTAACGTGACGTTGTCAGATTTTCTGGCTTCTGACTACCCGTAACGACTGCCAAAGATGTTCAAATAACAGCCGGGACCCACTGTTTATCGTGCCTTCCGAAACACGAAAGAACTCGTTATGAAAAGATAGTCACCCATCCACGGATCGACCGCGTCAAGCGTTGCTTAACCTTATGATCGATCGATCGGCGCGGCTTTGACTTAGCCACGAGCTCTTAATAGGATATAACATGCAGTTATTGCCGCCTCAGGTTATATGAACTGCTTCAATGCGGTTGCCAACCCGATAACACTTACACAATTCGACCAAAGGTTGTTTGTAACTAATTGCGTTTAGCGATAACGTTCCTCGCCTGTGTACTGCGCTTTATTAGTTTTCTATACATTAATGAAATTTACATTAAAAAGGTCGTAGAAATATCTTTGGTATTATTTAGTTACCCAGAAAGACCATATTGCAACAAGGTTAAAAGTTGACTATTGTTGTTTCTCAAGATAGACTGAAGTAGATTTACCTGAGATAGTTTTCTTTTTATCTAGATACGGGAAGTTGTTCTTCGAGTACAGCCAGCATAACATAATTAGTCGTTCTCCTTACTGAATGTTTTGAAATGATGTCGCATATTTTCCAAGCAATTTCATATCTCCCGAAAATACGAGACGTTGTATCGACTATTAGAAACTGTAATCAAACATAGTTCAGTCTATCATGAAGATTATAGATAGATAGATTCCCTGAAACGCAGAAACTATTCTATCTACCATTTTTTTTCGAAAATGTGTTAGATTTTTCAGCTTTTCTGCTTAGCCCATGACCAAACCAGTATGTATTTCTTAAAAGTCTATCATTAGTTACTTGTTTTGCTCCTTCTACTAAACATATGGTGCTTTTCACCACTATTGAACATTGGGAAGGATTCCATGTTCCTTCTGTAGACTAAAAAAAAAAACTTCTAACAACCTTAAATCTGTTACCAACCCACAAACCCTTAACTTCAATCCTGAAAAATTAAAGTTCAGACAGTAGGCTCTAACAGAATTACTGCGCAATTTCCCCTAAACAATGTGTCACGTTGTCCACAAACGTGATATGTCAACCACGAGGCGCGTATTCCAATCGGCCATCTGCTAAATAAACCCAATTATATTACTTTATCTTGTTAGAAAACAGTGTATTGTCATAATAGCGTCATACTTTGGACAACGTGTTTTGATAATGAGTTCGGCACAGAGACGACGCGTGGTCAAATCAGCTGGTAGGAGGGGCGCGCCGCGCATGCGTTCTCGACATGACGCTACCAGACATATTGTTGTGCATTACAAACGTTTCTAAGTAACCGTTTCTTCGTAATAGTTATTTTTGGATAAGTAACGAAAACGTCTTTCATTTCTGGAAGACTGAGTTATGGCAAACCTGTAAGAAAATTGCAGAAGAAATGTGGGGTTGTATGATTATTGAAGCTTAAATTTAGTCAAGCATAGAGAGGCTTCTCCAAGCTATTGAGCTGTTGAAATTTACAATAATGAATATTTCGGATTGGTAACGTAAACATAGATAGCTGTCTAATGAAGAAGTTGATGAGTATATTAAGGAAATCAATCAGCTAAAGTACTTTTGGATCATTAACATACTTCGTTGTAGTTACAAAATAACTAGTCGCGGTTCTCAAAAATAACTGTTTCAACAGTTGCTGCACACCACTACACCTGTTAACGCAAATATAATAACGAGGGCACGACAGCATTCAACGATCAGTTTGTCTGTTGTGTTCGCGGGGGCTGCACGTTTGGATAGAGCGCGCCTAGAGGCAGCCAACTGTTTTCGTTTTTTTATTTGGCTTCTAGCCGTTGTATGGGTAAGTTTTTTAAATAAAATTATCTAATACTATAATCCCTTTGAATTTTTATGTGATCACCAGTAATCAAAGCCATATTTTGAGACAAAGAATGTGTACATGTATGTCGATCTGCGTAAAATGTCAGGCTGTATACAAACGTAAACAAAGCAATGGATCGTGTTCCTTTTTTGAAATGCCTAATGACGTTCTTTTAACACAAAAGCAGTTAGTTTAATTACGTTATTAACTAATTTGGGAATTGTTTTCTGTGATAAACGTGTAATTTTTCTATCTATTCGGCGAAATAGATAACATGTCCGAAATTCTAGTAGCATTTCTTTTTCAAATAATTTTGTTTTGCGTAAATTATTATCGAGTTTCTTTGTAAAGTTAATTACGTTGTTTTGTAATAATAACATGGTTTGCCGTGAACTGCTTTCTCTATGGGCCATACGACATACAATGGGCTCATGAGTTTCATGTGAATGCTTCTATTGTCCAACCTGATATTACTTGTCCATATCCTATTGAATCATGGAACAAAGTTCATCATTGTTTCTATAATTTGTTTCCTTTTGTTATAAGTCATATTATTGGATATTCTCTATTGTAGCAATGATTAAGTTATTATTTATGTACGTTCACTGCTTCCTTTGTTAAGAAAATGTTCTAATGAAGCTTTTGCTGTTAAACAGGTGCTCTGTAACAATACACGCAATTACAGGCGGATTACACAACGTCATATAACATGATATTTTTATTCGTATATCAATATATCAAATTATAATCAAGTTCAAAGTTCGCGTGAATATGGACGATTGTGAAATTCGTTTTAAAAATGCCATATTTTTATTTACTTATACTAATATTATAAACATGAAGAGTTTATTTGGACACGCTAATACCAGACACTTCAGGACCGATTTGAAAATATCTTTCAGTGTTAGACAGCCCATTTATCGAGGAAGACTATAGGTTAGTTTTTAATTCAGGTTCGCGAAATATTTTCAACAGGACGCAGGTGAAACAAGCATCTGTGAAAACAAAAACGTTCTTACGATTCAATAAATGCGTCATATATTTGTTATTGAACAATAGCCTGATCAATCACGCGTTCATATAGAGAGGAAACACTAAACAGACTAACAGACACTATTATTTTTAACCGACTTCAAAAAAAAGGAGGAGGTTCTCAAGTCGACCGTTTTGTAAAATTCAATCATTTATGCCCAGTTCAATAAGATGATACATCCTTATTTTTAATATTATGTCATAGGATACGATTATCTCTGAACTACATAGAATTGAGAGCTTATATAGAGTTGAAGTCAGAATTCTGGACATTGTTCACGTTTAAAGTGAAACGTATTGGCAACACCTCTTACACTCTTCCGAAAATAGGAATAAGTAAAGTTAGAGACAGAATGAGGCCAACTAACTTAACTGCTTGTCAAATTACAAACGAACTAAAAACTACTCTTTGGAATAAGCTCTAGTTTAGCCTGGTTTTGTTTATTCTACTTCCCAGAATTCTGACATCAACTTTATTGTAAAATACTCTTAATTCCGTCAAATTTAGAGATAATTTTATCCTGCTACATCCTACAAATGTTATAAAGAGCACATTTAGGTAAGGATGTATGTATGGTAATCACTCTTTCACGCTAAAACAACTGGATTTATTTTGATGAAAGTTGTCGGTAGTATAGCTTTTATATTTGAATTTATTATTTTATTTTTCGTCTTTATGCGGGAAGTTTCTTTGGGATGCAAGTTAAGCCGCAAGTGAAATCCAGTGAGGAATAAAACACTGATGTATTTAGGCAGAACAAAGTCCCAGTATGCAGTCTGTATGCAATTTGTGAGAAACTTGACCCACTTTCCTTTACGCTGCTACACGTCGACTCAAAGTGAGCGCATTCTCTGGTCTTCCTAACAATCTTTCAAGGATCTCAAATAACCCTTAAGGTAATATGGATAGAATCCCTTTTCCTTTATTTTGTAATAGACCTACATTTCTGTAAATACTCCACGGGGCTCTTGAACATCAAAAATGCCGAAGTTCGATCCCATTACATACCCTGTCAAACTTCCATTCCAAAACTAACGAGCAGTACGAATTGTTCAAGAATATTTCTTTTTAGAAGACTATTTCTTATAGTTCTACATATTGGTTCGTCTTGTCTGTAGCAAGCCTTAAAAATAGATAATATCATTCCAAAGGCCGATCAAATCGATTTAAAATTGCCTTCCAGCAAATCGTTTTGCAAGCATGCAAAAGTTAATAGAGCTATTCAGAGCTATGTAAACCGCTTTATCCATTCGAAGTATAAGCATACTAAGCTTTTTCGAAGTTAGGAGATTATTTTGGAAAATCTCTTTCAGTCTCGTCACTTCTTTGAGCTATAAGACAGGCAATATCGTAAAACAGCTATAAAATGATATCAAACAAACACATGAACACGAGTGTCCTATATTCTGTCACGTCATTAAACGTTTAATTCTCTGAAACCGACGATAAAATACCGCCTATTGCTGGTTATTCACGATAACCGCCCACAGGTGACGCTCTGATGTCATGTTACTTGTCAGGCTCAGGGTAGAAGGTCAGGCTACTCCCACGGGTCTGGAATACCCACACACAACCCACTGGAGGGTTGAAGTTCAATATTCTGAAGGAATTTAATTGGCAGTAGTAGTGTGATGGGTTTTCTCGTGGAGTTTACAAGGACAACTTGTTTAGCAATAAGTCGAATTGATGCACGTTCTAAATGGGCTCTTTTTCAAAAAGAACATAGGAATATATATTTTTCTTTAATTTTCAGTATTTTAAAATTTTTGAACTGTACACGAACATAAATTAGAACCAAACGAATAACTATGCTATCTATTCTCTCATCCAAAGTTTATAGACCCATTAATTAATGCGTATTTAATTGATACTTAATTCTTGTCACAATTACAAACTCATCAACCAATTAACACTGATAACACCTCCAAAATAGGCCTTAAAGTGTTACTTTCCAACCACAATAGTCACCGTACTTTCTAAGTCAGGCAGTCACGTGAATCGTTAAGGCCGAGAAGCCTGCACGTGCGCCTAACTGAAACAATGCAACCTGCGACCTAGAGCGACCTCCTATACCGAACTGCCTTGTAAATGAGGTTGCATGTTTTTGGCTATCGAATATGGACTGTACGTAGTAAATTTTGAGAAAGCTGCATTATCTACAGCCTAACTAAAGTATTGATAATCAAAAATTTGAAATACAATAAAGATTTTTTTGTACGAAAAGGAGTACTTTGAAGGGTCCTTTTGCTAGCCTTTGAAGAGTGTTTTCTTTAAATGTTATATCACAATTATTGGGTCGATTTTGTAATACATAAAATATTATGATAGCTACCGAAAGGTATCAATGAAAAAAAACCTTCACATTAAATTATCTAATAAAGTAATGTGGCCTGCCTGACACAAATAGGAATCAGTGGTTAATAAAATATTTTTTTGAGCTTCACGAATTTCTCACTATCAACAGTATTTCCGTTCATACAATATCAGAAACTATTTAAAACGTTTATTTGTATTAAGGCCAGTTACTTTAAAAAGGAAGTTTAATGTTAAATGGAACTGCAATCGACCTCTGCGATAACCTACTTGTTCAAGGCCCGTCCTTTCCAATTTCGTTGCTAAGTGTTGCGTCCTTTTTCGTGTAATGTGGTATTACATGCACTATATCGCTATAACATGGCAACACCTATATTTTACTGTCATTATTGTAGGAAATAGCCCGCGAAAATGCGATGTCATAATCGAGATCAATCTTTTTTTTTAAGTACCTGTAGATAAATTGTGAACTTTTCTTTGTAAGTATTCCATTAATTAACTTTTCAGGTACCCATCAAAAAGTTTCCTTTATCTTGCCCGTGTCCAATCAATCATAGTCGCATCAAATGTCTATGATACATTTATTCAGCTATTTCACCGTAAATTATTAAAAACAAACAATGTATTTAAACATTATAAGTAAGAAAAAATATGTGTGAAGTAGTATAACGAATTATACCTACACGTGGAGTAAAAGAAATTCACACTTTATCTCGATTTTTTATCGATACCAGTAAAATAATTACGATCGATATTTAATTGATTTGCGCACCTTATTAAAAATATTTATAGCTTTTTGTAATTACGGGAAAATTATTATCTCTTTTATATTATTGCAGTATTAAGATTGGTGAATTAATACCTACGTGATAGATAAAAAATATTGTATAGTCTGATATAAACAGGAGTGTCTGTTATATTTTTAAATATGACAAAACATCGATTCTTCTTTTTGGTTTTAACCGCCTTTTTAAAAGATAGCTCTCTCCATATAAAACCTACCAGCACCCTTCACACTTATGTAATTGTTTTAAAGAAAAACCACTTAAACTATGTTTTCCCACAATGAAAGTCGACATATCATCAGTTTCCTTCTTTAAAAATCATGAATAGTGCCTTTATTATATAACTGACGTCAATAAGTGTTGGTAGCACTACAAGCCACCTGGATCCAACAAAATGGATCGCAAACCCATGATTTATACATCATGCATTCTCTTTGTAGAGATAATGCAATAAAACTGTTTCATGAACTCTCTTCAAAAATATCCTAACTATGATTTTTGTTGAGCAAGAATTTAAGCAAATTCGCAAAATTTTTAGACCAGAAAAACCTTTTTTTTTCTGTTTTTGGTGGTACCGACGTAATACCTTCTCATTATTTAACCGACCTCCCAAAAAGGAGGAGATTCTCAATTCGGATGTTTATATTTTTTAGGTTATTTAAGATTTTTCAAACCCAACCAACTCGTAGTTTCAGTAGCGGTAACATATACATATATAAGTGTAGAGATAAGAATAACATGAATTATTATACCCCTGAATTTCCTTATTATTTGAATATACATAGGTAGGGGAATTACTAACATTGTATGTATCAGGAAAGACTAAGTTCAATGTTATTATCCTCAATGATTCACGAACATTAGTCAAGAGTACAGCTAACTTCCAAATATAAGTTTCATACAGTAATATTTCTAACTTAATTTTAACTTGAAGGTATTCAACAGTTTTGATAGCCTTGTCAGAAAATATTTGTCTATTATTCTCAAAACTGGGCCAAATAAAAACTATTAATTTTATAATGTTCCTGTATCATGTTTAAATCTTTAAGTTTATGCAGTTATACGTAACTGCTAGAGCTATATGCTTATTTGAAAATTTTAAGATTTGGTTTTGAACGAATAAACTCTTCAAAACGAAACGTAGCCACGTTTTACAGTTCACGCTTACAAATTAACAGTTCGTAATATATTTACAAAGAAACGCTCTTGAACGGAAAAACTATTCAGTGAATCAACATTCTTGTGGTTTGACTCATTATTGTAAGAACGTGTAGTTACACAAAACTCCTTGTAATCACGTTGGAAATACACAAGAACTTTGTATTCGGATTACTCATGAAAATGTATACCATCATCTTTACATTTTAACAAAGACTGTACAATGTTTTATAACCAACTACATGACACATAGGTAAGTTACCTCAAAATACTCAAACGTAACTTAACTTTAAAGAGTTTATTAAAAGATTTTGGACTTAGAAATTGACTGAATTATGACAGAGACAGAATTATATTTCAGTTTTGCAATTTTTTTTCCCCTAAATCATTCGTTTAAGTAAAACCTTGTTCTTAATATTAGCTCCAAAGATAGTTAAGACTACAGGTTACCACGAAGAACAAAGAAAAACAAAAGACAGTTATTCTGCACGTCAGAAATTCAACCCGCATCTAATTTCAATGCTGTCTGTAACAAGTTGGCAGGGCCGCCACAATATGCCATTTAATGCGATTTCACACCAGCGCATTTTTTTACGTGTATACTTATTACGAGGTTTTTCAGTTTTTACATATTTGCACGCCAGAAATATGGCGCTTTTCGGCGTATTCGCAATAACAGTGATTCATTCAGGCACGGCGGCTATTCTCGAAGGAGTGCAGCTAACTGCACTTGGATATATTATATGCACAAGCGTACGGACAGGCACACCTGCCTATGGGAACAGAGTCATATGGGATAAGATACGAGGGTGATCCCCCACTATCATGCCAATAAAACGGCTATCCGAAACAACCTGAAGGAGATTAGGCGTAGGACCGACAACCTAAGATTGCTGCTGATTTTGGCAAAAAACTTGCATAAAACTCTTGTCTGAAACCAATCTAAAGCCCTTTTACTGACGGCCAGACCTTTATTAGGTGTAGATTGAACGTAATTGGCATAAGGGCCTCAGGGTATTGTCCGAATTGACCCAATAAAGGAGACATTGTGTTTCGTGCTAGCGAAGTCGTTTGTTATAATAATAGGCAATTCTGTTCAGGAAATGATGTGTAATTAACTTTTCTATTGGTTGTTTACTGTCTTTGTATCCTAACTTATATTACGATTTGGACGTAAAAGAATTTCGGTTGAGATCAGAGACTTACGCTGTTGGTGAGATTTAATATTAGTTTGAAGCATATCGAAAATGTACTGTATTTTTTTCACTGTCGTTTAAAGCCAACCTAAACTCGTAAAATTTAGTGGAACTTGACCCAGAGGATAAAAAACAGCATTGTTGAAATAGTGACTTGTAAAACTTGCAATCATAGCAACAAATGGCCAGCTCTCATAACACAATATTTTAAAGATCCGCCCAATTTGTACCCAGACTAAACAATTCTGATTTTCTAAATAATCTACATAAAAAAATGTCTGGAATATGCGAGTTCGCAACCTTTAACCTCCAGACGATAGGGCTCCCGTCTACATCAATGATGAATGACGTATGAAAGGTCTCATTGTGTTATATAATGAATCACTCAACCTTTGCAACAAGTGGAATGAACTTTATTCCCCCGATATATTCCACGAACTATGGAAATGTCTGTGTATATCTCAGTCAGTTTTCTTGACGAACTATGTTTCTTATTCTTTTCAGCAACTTGCCTAACTTTTAGTCTTCCTCAAGTAACGTCATTGCTGTTTTGAGATCTTGGCATCTTAAAATTACTCTTACGGTATGTCTTTGCCTTTAGAAATAGGTAACCAGTTTATCTGAATAAAACTTACTACCTGTATAGGTAACCCTTTTGATCCAATTACGGAATCTTATAACGCATCTTCATTTATGACTAAGACCAACACAAAGGCATTATCTGAACCACGTCAGAGACCTCCAAAATGACTCATGAATGACTAACTAAGAGTTGCAGACAACGGGAAACCCAAAACGGGAGGACGTTATAAATATTTTCGCTGTTTCCGAGGAATCCCGGGTGGCATGCCAACGTCAGGTCATGACCGGAGCTTGGTGGAATGGAACAGATTGTTCTGCAATTGTTCAGGCAGATGCATGGTCTCGTGACGTCACTGTTGTTAGGGATATATAGTTATGAACATTGAATTAGTTTATAGAAGCTGAGAGTTTGTTTGTTTGAAGTCGGTAATCACAAAAACTGGTCCTAGTTGAAAAATTATTTCAGCGTCAGATAGCTCATTAATCGAGAAAGGTTTTTTTCATTTTAGGACATTTGTAACTATACTATATTTACCTTATGCAAAAAAAACTTATTATGAAATATCCATATTATAAGATTAATGGCACACATGTAGTTTTTCTTGGAAAAATTGTTTTTCCTTATAGAAAACGTGAGCAAGATTAAGATCTTGTAACATTTTGATGATAACGTAATCTGAAAAAACCGGATGACAATTTATGAATGCCTCTTTAAATGATAAGATACTGCTAAGCTGTTGCTCAGGACTCAAAATAGACCCACTCATACAAAACACTTCATACAAACATCGACTTAGCCAAAACACAGATTATTCTTATTTACTATTATTATATGTATAGATTGATTGAAAGTAATTTCGTTTTCTAGGCAGAAGCGTAGGGCTTAGAGTACGATAGATGATTGCCAAAAAGATTCGATGCATCTTTATTTAATTACGTATTGATAAAAACAAAAGAGTGCGTGCCAGGTCGATGTCATCGTAGAGACATAGGTATCTAAAGGTAGATCATCTGATGTCATCATTGTATAACAATAATACGTAATTTGGTAATGACACGTAATGTGGTAATAGCCATGTGACTATAGCTAGCTCAATATAGTGAACGGGAATGTAGGTCAAGATTGAATTTATGTAATGTGAATATATTGAAGGAATCTCATTAGCATAGGTAATAAGATAATGGGAGATATTTATTTTCTAAGAATGTAGTTATAAACTACCAAAACTGTAAGAATAGGATTTTACTTTAAAAACTTTTCATTATGTCCACATGCCTCTAAATTCCTCTTTCACTCACTATTGATTGATTACTTGAACAGTCGTTATCCGATTTGCCATGATCGACGTAGTTCAGATTTGCAATTTAATCGATTTCACAAACACGTAATCGAATGACGTGTTATGAAATCGATTCAATTACTTACATGCAGTGCATGAGGTGATGTGACGGACATTGACATATTACACATACACTTTTTATTACTTTTCTTCTTGGCTTAGTAAACAGATAAAACGCTATTTCTTGGAAACATACTCAGTAAGATCTATTGACATGGATCTATCAAGCTTTTGCTAGGATTTATAAGCAACGAATTATAAGACGTCACTTGCTTGTCTGAAACTTAATCAATCCAGCTCTTGAGGCTGTCATGTAACCACGAGCTTGCGATATGGTGTATCTAGATAGGTAAAAAAATATGTTATAATTTTTCACGCACCTTCCTCATACCTACCTCATCAGATCAGAACCTTCAAAGAGACAAAGATTGATTAGAGACACCCACCTCTTACGATAAGGTTCTGATGTGTAAAGATTACACAATTTTCACCTAAAATACACAATTACCTACGCATCTTTCAGTGGATGTAATCTGACTCTGTCTAAAATGAATCCTAAAGATAAGACCTTCCTCATCAAAATTCACGACCAATATACTTACTTTAGAAAAAAACACGGGATACCTATTTTAGTGAAAATTGAAGACCATTGTAGACGATTGATAATAACCGTAAACTTGAAACGTACGCCAAATGTTATTTATAGGTATCAATCAATGCCGACATCCGGAATATCGAAACATGTACACATCTCTTAAATGTAATGTGGTATCTCAGTCTCGATGGCCCTGCTGCTGACGTATACCTAAAGTATACGTATAACTAATCTTGCAATATGTTCTTCCAGAGCGTGAAAAACCATCATCAGTGTTGTTAGAGAAGCAGCGTGAGGCGCTCGTCAAGAGCGTCGAGGTCGCTACGGATCGAGGCCGGGATGAAGGCCTGTATGAGAGGGGGGCCGAGGCCGAGCCGGCCGGGCCCCGCGTGGGCCGGTGGGGTGCCGAGTGGCCGAGTTGACTCAGCTCGGGGCCGGCCCCCGCGCCCGACGCCGGCTCGCCGGCGGCCGGGCCGGGGAGCGACGAGACCAGATCGGACCGCGACCTGACCGGCCCGGGCCGCGACGTGACCACACGCGACGGGCCGCCGCTGCCGCGCGCACGCT
>NWSH02000556.1:1733462-1747402 GCA_002382865.2 Heliothis virescens
GCTGCCGCGCGCACGCTGGGGCCCGGCGCGCCGCCCGCTCGACCTCACGCTGGCGCGGCACGAGGACCTGGCCACGCGCGCCGAGGCCGAGCTGCGCCGCCTGCTCGTCACCGACAACTACGATTCCGTCAGCAACTTTATTTCGCTGTATGAGGCGTTCGAGCGCGGCGGCGACCCGCTGTACCAGGTGTACGAGCGGTACGCACCACCCATCCGCGCGCGCAAGCACACCTGCGTCGGACTGGGGCTCGAGTTGGTGCGGCGCTGGCGAGCCTTGGAGCGGGAGTTCGGCGGCATCACGCGCGCCACGGCGCTGCTGTCGTGCGAGGAGGCCGTAGTAAACATACGAGAGTATGTTACGTGCGGGGATGGGCCGGCCGCTGTGCTCGCTGCAGAGAAGGAGCACGTCATGGTGGGCATCCAGATCCGCGTCGACGGCCGGTCCGGTGTTATGCTGGCTGACCCCGGCTACCACGTACCGAGAATTGTTACCGTCATGCAAGATAGGAACTATCCTCATACTGGTGAGTACCGTCTGTAAACCTACTTAATTTTTAGAATTCATCACACCAGCTAGTTATTTAAAACTTACTCGTTCCTATCTTCAACCCGTCCTTCCCTCGTCATGGCACAGGTTGGTTCGTGCAGTCGGACGAGCCGCAGTGCCGCAAGGAGTACAGCTACACGTTCAGCGTGCTGAACGCGGGCTACATCGAGTGGCACGAGCGGGAGACGCGCGGGGAGACTGTCAAGAGCCAGACATCGCTGGTGTACGCCGCGCGACCATATCTCGACGGTGTTAACGTCACCGAGAGGAGGAACCTCGTCTACAACTTTAGGTGAAGATCGTTTCGGGATACTTATCAATTCCTTTTCTTTTTTTTAATATTAATAATACAGACGTTAAATCTTATTAGACTATCTGACTCCTGAGCAACACACTTTTGTTTAGATTTGTTTGACCTTTCTCTCAGACACAGCAAACATTTCTAGGTCAGATGCCAGAGCTGTAACAAATTAGTCTGCGTTATCAATCGCATCAATCATCCTAGTTTTAAGTTCATCGTGCCTGTCGCCCCGATATTCTAATAAGTCTTGCAGACAATGGCTTTATTGGCCGTATTCCAATATCCGACTGCTAAGGTCTTTTCTTTCTCAACAAAGGAAATGGAGTTACTATTAAAAAGCCTGTTTTAACTCCAAGAAAGTGAAACCACTGCTTGCATTGAATCTATATAAACTCAGACACAAGACTCATAGCTTACAAGCAAGTTTGGCCCACTTCGGCAGTTTCTTGAACTTTCATCACTGACACTAAATGGTTTGGCACTTCTAAGAATTTAACCGGCTAGATGCCAAATCCCCCTATTTGGTATGCTGAAAATGACCCATTTACAGCATTTAAACAGTTTCTTAAGAATATTCTTCCTTATGTCCGCTAAAAGGAAGGGAAGAAGTGGAGCAATGATTACCTACATTATCTCATAGTAATAAATATAAAAAAAATGCGTAGGACAAATGCATTACCCCTTGTGAAGAGCTGTCAAGAGCTACAAAGAAATTGATCTACCTAATATCAAAGACTAAATATCTCCTTCTTTTTTGTACAGGAGTCTTCTCTCCCGCGACGCTAAAGGACACCTGATAGCTGGCCTGTACTTCCCAGTGGGGGCGACCCTCAAGGATGCGCAGTTCACGCTGTTCCTCAACAACGGCTCTGACAAGCGGAAAACTAAGTACAAGTTCAGCACCTTCGCTGATCCACAAAACGTAAGTGGCTTCTTATATCTTAATTGATCTAAAGGGCAATAACGTGGGGGTGAGAATGATGCCGGTGATAAAATGCTTAGGACTTAGGACCCGTTCTTTGTTAATCTGTAGTCACGAAAACTAACTGACTGGCACGTAACTTCTTAAAGGTAATGTTTTACAGACCTTAATTATATTAATGTGAAATGACGAATTTCAAAGTAAATTGGGCTATCCATAAGTAGCCTAGCATTTAGAAATAGCTAGAACCTACCTCTTAAATTCGCTACAAGCGAACTGAAACACTGAAATGATGTGCAGGTTTGAAAGTATAATCTGAAACTGAATCTCAAACAGTCAATGACCGTGAAGGTTAAATAGCTACATGAAATATTGTTTCCGGAGCCCACAGCTACTCGATCCCACTATGCTCGACCAACATCGTGCAAACAATGCAAACAGCACGAGTGCATGTAAACACGGCTAATGATTTAAATTTAACCTTCGGTTTGTTTTCAACTTTCGAGAATTTTTGAACCTTTCTAGATGGTAGTTTCTCCTTAATTTTTGCAGTATAAGAAGTGGCTACAGTTTTCGGGTAAAAATCTAATATGGGGGATACCCAGCTCAGCTGTGAATAAGAATCTCGTTACATTCAAAATTATAAAATGATTCCTTTAACGATTGAAATAAAATATCAAGTTATAAACCACAATATCTATTTCCAGTGTCTGCTTAGAACTGTCGTTTGAATCATTTCAGTAGGCACATGCTACCTACTTGATAGCAACTGTGGTTTTCCCTCAGAAAGCCATAATCAAAGCTCCGCAAGGACATTAGATTTTTAGTATAATAATCGGAACGGCTGTAGCTCTATTAGCATATCTAAGCAGCTGATTACAGACTGTCCATAGTAATCAATGAAAATTATAGAAACAAGCTTTGCATAAATAAGCACTTAAAATAGGGGGTATTAGAAGAGGATGATTGCAGGCTACAAGAAGTAGGTACTTCACTGGAAATATAATACCATAGATTTAGTACTCCACTATTATATTTTACCGATCAGAGATGAGTACCTACCTAGTATACAAGTAACATGCTGTAAACTAAAACAATTATTGTTTATATATTATGACTAGCCGTTTTCCCGCGGTTTCACTCGCATCCCGTGGGAATTACTGCCCGTACCCGGATAAAATATAGCCTATGACACTCGTGGATAATGTAGCTTTCGAATGGTGAAAGAATTTTTAAAATCGGTCCAGTAGTTTTTGAGCCTCTTCATTACAACCAAACAAACAAACAAAGTTTTCCTCTTTATAATATTTGTATAGATCAAGTTAAAGTCTGTTACCATCTTAAATACTCGAAAGTTTTTACTTTATAAAATTTTAGAGAACTGTCTTTCAATTGAATCATCTTTGTCCACCAGATTCCAGACGATATATCGGAGGAGATCCAGCTTTGCAATGCCAAGATGAACTACAAGCAAGGCGAGCTACTGTCAATCATTTGCCAACTCGCCCAGGTCATGTCCAACCAGGCCTTCATCGACCAGATGCTGGAGATCAACGAAGACATCTGCCGCATGTGTCTCTGACAACAAGATGGCGTCCAGAACAAAATGGCGGACGCCAGTGACGCAGGCAGCAAAGCCGATACAACTTCAAAAAGCCCATAATCTCTATTATTTATCCATTTAATTCGTAATTTTGTATATTATAACTTTTTGGATTTGATTTTTTATTATTGGGGTAAAGGTTTTTATTTAATTTGTCGTAGTTGCTAAGATTACGTTAAAATTAATAATTTTTAATTTGGAATTGGGTTATTGGATTTTTTTATACATTTAATTGCTTAACTTCTTAATAAACCTTTATTATTTGAGCTCATCTGTTTCATTTTGAACCACAATGACCATCCAGATTTTAAGAGCAACCAGGTAGAAATATAGACCGAGATGAATACAGGAAGACACAATGTTATTAAAGCAGTTATTCAACACAATACACATTTCGTCAAAGCAAACTGTACAGTCAGAATAAAAACCAGTCTATACTATTAGGTGGATACAATGAAATAAAATAGTTCATGGTTTAGAGAATTCACTACTTTATTATGTCACACAAGTGATAAATTGGTTCTTTACAACTAACATCAATAATATGTCTAAAAATACTTTATCAATTCTAGTCCTAGCTGGGAATAAAATAAAACAAAAACAAATAAAAAAAATAATCACTTTATTTGAAGGAATGAGCGATTCAAAGCGTCCAGCACCGTAGTAATTTTGTGCAGAACATTTATATTATAAAGGCCAAACAAAGAAAAAATGGGTGAAAAAAAATGAAATTATAACCAAGATCTGTCAAATTTGACACATTTCAATGGATTTTAAGGAAATCAGTTAGCTGCAAAGAAATAACTTCGTAATGGATGATAGACCTTATGCTACAAAACCCTATCTAATATTTGTGAACTAATGTCTGCATAAAGAAAAAGATTCAAACCTCTTTAGACTTCTAACGTCTTCAGAAAATGTTGATATTTATTTATTTAGTTAAATAATTACTTCTATATTTTTCTTACTGAAATCGACAAATAAATAGATGAATACTTCATTGGCAAAAATTTATCAGTCGACCTCTATAACAATTTACTTGAACGATTTGCCAAAAAACTTATACGTACGATACTTACGAATACTAATGAGTTTATAATTAATTATATCTTATGATGAATATGAACGTACAATTTTGAATGAAGAATCTACACTCAAAGAGCGATTTATGGTCGATTTCTATAACCTATCTTTGCGTTATTTTTCGATTAGAGATATTTGACAAAATTTTATGGAAGTAATGTCTAAATTCGATCTCTAATCGGAAAACAAAGAATATGGGTTATAGAAATAGCTAACGAACTTGACCGAAATGTTTTACAGATTAATTTATTTTACATTGGTGTTTACAAGGCTTTACGTAAGAAAAATTGATATACGAAGATTATTCTACATATTACATTACCCTAGAATTTGTATGAGCAGTGGCGTCGCTAGAGAATCAGTACTATCAACACAGATCAACTGTGGTTGCTAGAGATCATTATAATTACTACAATTGGGGCAATATAATCATATGCCTAGTGACGCCACTGTGTACAGAACAATTTTTTATTTCAAAGAACTATTTCTAATACATTTGTAGTATGATCGTTAGGTGGGGGGAACAGCATATGGAATGTTGGACAACGCACACACAGCCACGACACTAAAATATTGTAATTAAACTAAATTATTACTAAAAAGGAATCGAAGTGGAACCAAAATCTAAATCTAAATGTCATGCCTCGTAGCTAAAAAATAATTATGCTACACAAAAAAAACAAGTTCCTAGGCGCCATCTTTAAAAATGGCGTCATTTTAGGAACTTCCCGCCATTCCGTCGTGGCTTACATGTGCAAGGTCCAATCAAAGAGTTTTTACACCGAGTGGCGGGGGCATCCTCGAAAGGAAACATTATGTCCTAATTTTAATACATTTCACTAATATCTATGTCTGAAATCATTAGACGACAAAGTTCGTAACAAGTGGCGACGCAGCGCGTTACGACAGCGGCTTGCCAACAAATAAAATTAACAGACATCATTATATCATCAAGCGTCCTTGGCATTCAATTCATAATAGTAGAATTTCTTAATCAGTAAGAAATCACAAAAATAATGCATCACTACGTTTTGGAGACATTTTATCAATAAATACGTGGACATTCCGTTTCAGCTTTATTTGTTCGCACGGTTACACATAACGAAACAATATATTTTAAATTCCACGCACAGATTTTTGTGCAAGTCATAAATTGTTCACAAAACAGAACATTTGAAGTACTGAAAAATTAATTACAGAAACATAGAGAAATTGATACGTAAAAGCTAGTACGCAAATCAACTTTTAAAGATGAAAAAACCGAATCAACGATTCTTTGATGAAAATTTAACAAATAAAATTCCGTATAAAATATACACATTCTTTTGGAATTGTCGTCCTAAATATGTAAATTATAGAGAAATATTAAACTATGGTTCTCTTGTACACCAACCAAGCAAAAAATACCACTATTCAAAAAAATATACTATTCTTGATAAATTCCGTCCGTTGGAAATTCGACAGGTTAAATAAAATCGCTGTCACAATGTGCCAGACTAAGGTCAGCGTTTTTTTTAACCAGTGTGCAAAATTAACTTCCCTATAAAGATTTGAATTTTTTTCTGAGTGTTAAAGAGAACCATAGTCATCGATGATGTGTAACCGTCAGCCGCTAAATTCCCGCGTATCGTAGTTGTCAGTAGCTTGTGTCGGCCTAGTTGTCGGCGTAGTGTCTGCGAAGTGTCGGCCTAGTTGTCGGCGGGCGTGTGGCGGTGCTTGTGTTGTTTGTGTCGGTGTCGCTGAGGGTGGGAAGTGCCGTACACCTCGCGAACACTGGGACTGTAACCGATACACGAATATGTTATGCAACGCAACTTTTTATGAGCAACTTGCATGAGGATTATTTTTTATATTCCAGAACGATGTTTTGGGTAGGCATACTGGTAATCATGCGATAATTTTGTCTTAAAACGAAGCAAATACTGAATATCAGTCATTGTCACCATCAAGGGTGCGAGTCATAGGAATAATTTAACTCAATAATAATAATGATCATCGTTCTAGAATTCGAATTAGTACTGAATTTACAGCTTTCAGACTGTTCATGGTTAGATATTTACAAAATGTAGATGAATTTGTTGTTTCAATAAATTGAAATCAAATCAGGCAGACAATATTGAAATGCTAGACAATAAATATTAGAACTTCACTTANCGAATGGTGAAAGAATTTTTAAAATCGGTCCAGTAGTTTTTGAGCCTCTTCATTACAACCAAACAAACAAACAAAGTTTTCCTCTTTATAATATTTGTATAGATCAAGTTAAAGTCTGTTACCATCTTAAATACTCGAAAGTTTTTACTTTATAAAATTTTAGAGAACTGTCTTTCAATTGAATCATCTTTGTCCACCAGATTCCAGACGATATATCGGAGGAGATCCAGCTTTGCAATGCCAAGATGAACTACAAGCAAGGCGAGCTACTGTCAATCATTTGCCAACTCGCCCAGGTCATGTCCAACCAGGCCTTCATCGACCAGATGCTGGAGATCAACGAAGACATCTGCCGCATGTGTCTCTGACAACAAGATGGCGTCCAGAACAAAATGGCGGACGCCAGTGACGCAGGCAGCAAAGCCGATACAACTTCAAAAAGCCCATAATCTCTATTATTTATCCATTTAATTCGTAATTTTGTATATTATAACTTTTTGGATTTGATTTTTTATTATTGGGGTAAAGGTTTTTATTTAATTTGTCGTAGTTGCTAAGATTACGTTAAAATTAATAATTTTTAATTTGGAATTGGGTTATTGGATTTTTTTATACATTTAATTGCTTAACTTCTTAATAAACCTTTATTATTTGAGCTCATCTGTTTCATTTTGAACCACAATGACCATCCAGATTTTAAGAGCAACCAGGTAGAAATATAGACCGAGATGAATACAGGAAGACACAATGTTATTAAAGCAGTTATTCAACACAATACACATTTCGTCAAAGCAAACTGTACAGTCAGAATAAAAACCAGTCTATACTATTAGGTGGATACAATGAAATAAAATAGTTCATGGTTTAGAGAATTCACTACTTTATTATGTCACACAAGTGATAAATTGGTTCTTTACAACTAACATCAATAATATGTCTAAAAATACTTTATCAATTCTAGTCCTAGCTGGGAATAAAATAAAACAAAAACAAATAAAAAAAATAATCACTTTATTTGAAGGAATGAGCGATTCAAAGCGTCCAGCACCGTAGTAATTTTGTGCAGAACATTTATATTATAAAGGCCAAACAAAGAAAAAATGGGTGAAAAAAAATGAAATTATAACCAAGATCTGTCAAATTTGACACATTTCAATGGATTTTAAGGAAATCAGTTAGCTGCAAAGAAATAACTTCGTAATGGATGATAGACCTTATGCTACAAAACCCTATCTAATATTTGTGAACTAATGTCTGCATAAAGAAAAAGATTCAAACCTCTTTAGACTTCTAACGTCTTCAGAAAATGTTGATATTTATTTATTTAGTTAAATAATTACTTCTATATTTTTCTTACTGAAATCGACAAATAAATAGATGAATACTTCATTGGCAAAAATTTATCAGTCGACCTCTATAACAATTTACTTGAACGATTTGCCAAAAAACTTATACGTACGATACTTACGAATACTAATGAGTTTATAATTAATTATATCTTATGATGAATATGAACGTACAATTTTGAATGAAGAATCTACACTCAAAGAGCGATTTATGGTCGATTTCTATAACCTATCTTTGCGTTATTTTTCGATTAGAGATATTTGACAAAATTTTATGGAAGTAATGTCTAAATTCGATCTCTAATCGGAAAACAAAGAATATGGGTTATAGAAATAGCTAACGAACTTGACCGAAATGTTTTACAGATTAATTTATTTTACATTGGTGTTTACAAGGCTTTACGTAAGAAAAATTGATATACGAAGATTATTCTACATATTACATTACCCTAGAATTTGTATGAGCAGTGGCGTCGCTAGAGAATCAGTACTATCAACACAGATCAACTGTGGTTGCTAGAGATCATTATAATTACTACAATTGGGGCAATATAATCATATGCCTAGTGACGCCACTGTGTACAGAACAATTTTTTATTTCAAAGAACTATTTCTAATACATTTGTAGTATGATCGTTAGGTGGGGGGAACAGCATATGGAATGTTGGACAACGCACACACAGCCACGACACTAAAATATTGTAATTAAACTAAATTATTACTAAAAAGGAATCGAAGTGGAACCAAAATCTAAATCTAAATGTCATGCCTCGTAGCTAAAAAATAATTATGCTACACAAAAAAAACAAGTTCCTAGGCGCCATCTTTAAAAATGGCGTCATTTTAGGAACTTCCCGCCATTCCGTCGTGGCTTACATGTGCAAGGTCCAATCAAAGAGTTTTTACACCGAGTGGCGGGGGCATCCTCGAAAGGAAACATTATGTCCTAATTTTAATACATTTCACTAATATCTATGTCTGAAATCATTAGACGACAAAGTTCGTAACAAGTGGCGACGCAGCGCGTTACGACAGCGGCTTGCCAACAAATAAAATTAACAGACATCATTATATCATCAAGCGTCCTTGGCATTCAATTCATAATAGTAGAATTTCTTAATCAGTAAGAAATCACAAAAATAATGCATCACTACGTTTTGGAGACATTTTATCAATAAATACGTGGACATTCCGTTTCAGCTTTATTTGTTCGCACGGTTACACATAACGAAACAATATATTTTAAATTCCACGCACAGATTTTTGTGCAAGTCATAAATTGTTCACAAAACAGAACATTTGAAGTACTGAAAAATTAATTACAGAAACATAGAGAAATTGATACGTAAAAGCTAGTACGCAAATCAACTTTTAAAGATGAAAAAACCGAATCAACGATTCTTTGATGAAAATTTAACAAATAAAATTCCGTATAAAATATACACATTCTTTTGGAATTGTCGTCCTAAATATGTAAATTATAGAGAAATATTAAACTATGGTTCTCTTGTACACCAACCAAGCAAAAAATACCACTATTCAAAAAAATATACTATTCTTGATAAATTCCGTCCGTTGGAAATTCGACAGGTTAAATAAAATCGCTGTCACAATGTGCCAGACTAAGGTCAGCGTTTTTTTTAACCAGTGTGCAAAATTAACTTCCCTATAAAGATTTGAATTTTTTTCTGAGTGTTAAAGAGAACCATAGTCATCGATGATGTGTAACCGTCAGCCGCTAAATTCCCGCGTATCGTAGTTGTCAGTAGCTTGTGTCGGCCTAGTTGTCGGCGTAGTGTCTGCGAAGTGTCGGCCTAGTTGTCGGCGGGCGTGTGGCGGTGCTTGTGTTGTTTGTGTCGGTGTCGCTGAGGGTGGGAAGTGCCGTACACCTCGCGAACACTGGGACTGTAACCGATACACGAATATGTTATGCAACGCAACTTTTTATGAGCAACTTGCATGAGGATTATTTTTTATATTCCAGAACGATGTTTTGGGTAGGCATACTGGTAATCATGCGATAATTTTGTCTTAAAACGAAGCAAATACTGAATATCAGTCATTGTCACCATCAAGGGTGCGAGTCATAGGAATAATTTAACTCAATAATAATAATGATCATCGTTCTAGAATTCGAATTAGTACTGAATTTACAGCTTTCAGACTGTTCATGGTTAGATATTTACAAAATGTAGATGAATTTGTTGTTTCAATAAATTGAAATCAAATCAGGCAGACAATATTGAAATGCTAGACAATAAATATTAGAACTTCACTTATACTGCTCTCTCAACTTAGCAGAATAAACGAAGTCAGCACAGTTCATAAATCGCTTGATTCAGAACTCCAATGTAGTATTCAATCCCACTTGACTTTCCCTTATATACCCAACCAGAAAATAGCTGAGAATTTAAATTACAGCGGTTTCACTATAACCAGATAATGATTTGAATGCATCTTTTGCACTATTTACAAGGAATCCACATTAAAGAAAAAACTGTAAAAATATGACATGCAATTCAATAAAAATAATTAAAAGAGGTCCTCAAGACACCCAACTTATTTCCCAAAGCAAAATATTTGATCATGTTCAAGGAAATTTAAGTAACCTTAAAAGTACAATTTATCGATAAAAAAATTCACCAAACATGAATTCCAAGCTAACATGCATGAATATTTGGCTATTTAAAAAAATATGTACATGCTTAAATTGTAAATCATATACATAGCAAATAATAACAGAAACATATATAGCAATAATAATAATAGCCACAAATATATATTTAATACGTTTTACGATTAATAGTAGTAACGCCTCCTCGACAATCTGGAACTGATTGGAAAAATTTGGAATAAGTTCGTGAACCCTTAATAATGTTTTCTAACTAATATCATGATTTACCAAAACTATCAAACTTAAAGCCAGTGCTTGAATTAACATAAAATTGCGCAATTTTAGTATGAACTGTGGTTAATTTTGTTTCAGTACTCAATAATATTTTGCCGTCGCAATTCTATAGTTAAAAACTGCTGCATTACACTCTATTCGCCTCTCAAAATAATGAACTGTTGAATTCCATACTGTAAAACTGATACAAGTACAATCCCATGAGATTGGTGTTAGGCGATCTGATTATCTAAATGTCATAGCTCTGCTCCCATGCGGTAAAAATAATATTATTCAAATATAACCTTTAAAAATTCCCAAATAGATATTACTTTTCATTGGCGAACTACCACCCTCCAACGACCATGTTGCCAATGTAAAATATATTTTAAACGAAACACAGAGGGTCTTACTACAAAGAGGTCAACAGGCGATCGTCATGTGTTTAAGAAAATTTTGTATGGAGAGAATTTTCTTAAACACATGACGATCGCGTGCTTAACATGTTTGTAGTAAGACCAAGAAAGTCTACGTTTGAATAATATTATTTTTGTTGGGTGAGAGCAAAGGCTATATGTCAGTAAGTGTCACAGTGTGTCCAAATTATCAGTAGATAGGTTTTAAAAATGTCTACCCATAATGTTATCCCAAGTTAGTGTTCACGAAACCTATTGCAGTTAATGCCAAAACATGTTTGCGTTTACCTGGAGGGCAGCGTGAGAGGGCTGGCGGCGGCGCGTATGGGGCGGCGCGGGGCGGGCCGCTGTGTGGCCGGCCGGCGGGGGCTCTCACTACTTGTACTGCAACGGATACCATGCTAGCTAACTACACACGAATAGGCGGTTATATTGCTCATTTATCTAGCAGAAAATAATCTGCAGATTTTTTGAGATGTTAAGACAGATAATAAACACTTTGAGTCTGCAACAACACTTTATATAAATTAGATTAGTATATTAAGTTCTTGTGCAAAAACTATAGTGTTAGTGAATTCCTAAAATTTTACATATTTTTAAGAAAAAATGTGTGTAATTAATTTCAGTTTTAGTAAAATGTCATAACTATGGACACTTTAAGTGTTGTGCTTCTTTAAATTTTTTTTTACGTTGGCAATACTGTGCGCGTTCAATCTAACCGCCTCTTCGCAGATACACATAATAGTAAAATATAAATACAAAATAAAAAGAAAAAAAAGCCAAATTAAACCATATAAAAATAGGCACTAAGACATGCTAGCTACTACGAGATACTACAGTAATGTACATTTATAAGTTTATAACATAACATGCTTATTTGAAACTACATAATGTGCTATGAACATACATATTTCTAAAACTTTACTGTTTAAGTTCTAACTTCTGCCAAAAAGTCGAAGAAATCTTCTCAGGATCGTCAAGGGACGAGTAGTAGGTGATTTTATTTTAAACTTAGGTTTAGTACTTTGCTATACTTTGTTGTTGTATTGGACTTAAAGATTTATTTCTACGTGATTTTTCTTGTCGATTTATTATCAAGCCCAATAAAATTTAGTAACATAATGTGTATCAAATTGTTGGCATTCCAGTGCACCCATCACCATCTATTGCTATTATTTTACCACATTCAAATCAAAGGTATGTTCTAATAAAAGTCTTTAACCACTTGAAGGTTCTATATTCTATAACCTAGTCTATATTCACTACAAGTGGTCTACATCTACAACTAAAATGTACAGACGCCAATCAACCATCCCGAATCTGTCAAATTACCAATCAAACATTAACCTTCAAGTACTATGATAAAGTTTAACATCTATTGGAGTAATTAGACAGATTGTGGTAATTTGATGTGCTGTCGCCTGTACAGACACTAGCAGGTCAGCCTAACCGAATCTGTCAAATTTAAACAATCGGACATTAACCTTCGACTATTGTGATAAGGTTGAAAATCTATTGAAGAAATTTGTCAGATTGGGGTAGGTTGATGTGCACAGTTGGCAGGGTTGGCTTACTTGGGCACTTGCAGGTGCGGCGGCGGCGCGGGCAGCGCGAGGCGCGCGGGCTCGCGCGGGGGGGCGGCCAGCGCGGCGCGACCGCGCTGCGTGCCGCTAGAAGCTTTGTATTGGAACTCTCTGGAATTAAACACAGTGATATATTGGTAAACAGTCTGTGCCAAATAATTCTGCATTTTTGATAGCTGAAGATAGCTTTTTGATCTGCTCTATAGCGTTTTTTTTACTATTTGGAAGTCAAAAGTAGCCTAATTGGAACAAGCAAGGCTCCCAACAAATTACTAAAATTAACAAATGCGCAGGGTCTAACTAAAGAAATTCAAAGTTAGATAATGCGAACTGGTGCTAAGATAGAGTTGCTTGGCACTTCGTTTCACGTTTTATAAGATTGACAGACTTATCGATTGTTAAAAACCGGCCAAGTGCGAGTCGGACTCGCGCGCGAAGGGTTCCGTTCCATTATCTATGAAAAATAAACGTACCTACTACCTACAATTTGCCAAAACACGAACATTTCTCGGCAACAAAAAATAACCTTGTTTTTCATACAAATATATGAATAACAAAGCTATAATTTGCGGTTACTGAAAAAGTGCTATAACTCAAAAACTACTGACTGTATTTCGTTCAAACCAAATTTGGTTGATAGTTTTTATTAAGATCTATAACATATATTTTTTTAGATTTTTCACGTTAGTAGTTTACAAATTACAGGGGGGGGACACATTTTGGCACTTTGAAAGTGTCTTACTCTGAAATGATTGACTTTGAGAAAAAATGGTTTTAGAAACCTCAATCTCATTTTTAAAGACCTATCTATGGACACCCCACAAGTATAGGTTAGACGAAAAAAATTTTTTTTTGTTTCAGTTCCATGTATGGGGAGCCCCCTTCTAATATTATTATTTTTTTATTTTTGTATAAAAATCGTAAAGCGGTTAACATAATACATCTACCTTCCGAGTTTGAATGGTGTAGTCTTAATAGTTTCGGAATAAACTGGCTGTGACATACGGACAGACAGACAGACAGACCGACAGACAGACAGACATGACGAATCTATAAGGGTTCCGTTTTTTGCCATTCGGCTACGGAACCCTAAAAACC
>NWSH02000556.1:1769400-1788926 GCA_002382865.2 Heliothis virescens
GGCACCGACATCAAACCTATTATTTTAATAAACTTTTTATTTTTTACTTTTTAGTTTTGAAGTCGGTTTTTTACCCTTTGGGTACGGACCCCTAAAAACTACAATCTGTGAGAAGTATGTAAGTAAGTCTGAGTTTAGCTATCACTGTTCTTGAGATACAGCCTGGTGACAGTCGGACAGCTAGGCAGCAAAGTCTTAGTAACAGTGTCCCGTTTTTTCCTTTGGGTACGGAACTCTAGAGTGAGTATAATATAATGGATGAATGGGTGTCATTCTTTTATGATGCGAGGATAACATTTTATGAAAACCAGGATTCATGTCCGATTATTTATGTTTTTGTCATGTTCACGATGTGTTATGGTGGATCTTTATACATTTTATACATATTTTAGAAAGTTTCTGGCCGAAATTAAAACTTCAAAAAAGTTACTGCCAATGTCATTGTTATCAGTCACTGTCAAATCGTCATCGATCACGTGACCAGCGTATAAGCCTCTGAATAAGGAAACTAATGGAGTGTTACAATGTAATATTAATTTATAGTTATGTCATAGTGTAGAAGACGAAATCACAAATATGATGGTATCTTGCTCTAATTTGTGAGACAAAAACAAGCCTACATACAAAGGAGATTCGCTCTTTTGGCAATATTATTCGTGACGTGAATGATGAATGAATGTCATCATAGTAAGGGCGCCAGTGTGACGTACTCTTCTATGAGAGCCTTCTGCCTAGTGTTTTTCCAATGATATCTTGAGCAAAACTTCCAGTTTCAGTCAATTCAAACCCAGTATTTTAGAAGGAGTGACTGCCTATCTCAACTTCTCAAAAAGATTGTCAGACTTAAGTTATATTAATGAAATGAAGTTAATAAAAAATAAATTAAATTCGATAATGCGATCTACACAACCATAACTAAATCATACTTATTAAAATAAAACCCATTTCGATAAAGGTTACGACATTTTTAATATAAGTAAAAATCTTCATCAACACTAATTCGCCATGTTTAGACGAACTTTAGCTGTATAGGTACACGATTTTTGCGTTATCGTGGTAGCTCCACTTGATTCCTTATTCTGAGATTTGAGCAACTGGACGAATCAAATCGGAGTATCATTCTCATTATCCACGACTTGTTTCGTTTTCGTTGTTTGACTGGCGAAGTTGGACTTTGTCGCCCGTTCGCCCCCCTCGTTGCTGTGATAATATCAAGAAGTATTAGTTTTATCTGTCGCTACGTCATTGCTTTTGGTTAGTTATCGACATAACTTCGTATTTATAATTTCACTGTGAACGCAGCAGTCCGAGTCGGCCGTCGTCTTTGTCAAGAGGTAATTATAAACTTTCCAAAATGCCTAGAAAAGTGTTCGTTGTTGGCGTCGGTATGACGAATTTCATCAAGCCGAGCACTGGCCCCGACTACCCTGAGCTGGGCAAGGAGGCGGTGTTGGCGGCGCTGGCGGACGCGCGCATCAAGTACACCGACATCCAGCAGGCCGTGTGCGGCTACGTGTTCGGCGACTCCACCTGCGGGCAGCGCGTGCTGTACCAGGTCGGTATGACCGGCATCCCCATCTTCAACGTCAACAACAACTGCTCGACCGGCTCTAACGCACTCTACCTCGCCAAGAAACTAATCGAAGGCGGCGTCTCAGATGTCATGTTAGCTGTAGGTTTCGAGAAGATGGCGCCTGGCGCGCTATCCGCCGGTGTATTCAATGACCGAACAAACCCCATGGACAGACACACTCTCAAAATGGCAGAGTTAGCAGACCTCACAGGTGCACCCATGACTGCTCAGTACTTTGGTAATGCTGCTGCTGAGCACATGAAGAAGTATGGCACAACAGAGCTTCACCTTGCTAAGATTGCAGCAAAGAATCACCGTCATGGTGTAAAGAATCCTCGAGCTCAGGGTAAGAGAGAGTACACTGTAGAGGAAGTATTAAACTCTAGAAGGATCTATGGTCCCCTAACCAAGCTGGAGTGCTGTCCTACCAGTGACGGAGCGGGCGCTGCTGTGCTCATGTCAGAGGAGGCAGTTATCAAGTATGGTCTGCAAGCTAAGGCTGTTGAGATTATTGGTATGGAAATGGCAACAGACACTCCTGCAGTATTTGAGGAGAACAGTTTGATGAAAGTGGCTGGCTTTGACATGACTGCTCTGGCTGCAAAGCGCTTGTACCAGAACACTGGTATCTCACCAAAGCAGGTTGATGTTGTTGAACTTCACGACTGCTTCGCAGCTAATGAACTGATAACATATGAAGGTCTTCAGTTATGTGGGGAGGGAGAAGCTGGCAAGTTTGTTGATGCTGGTGACAACACATATGGTGGCCGTGTGGTAGTGAACCCGAGTGGTGGTTTGATTGCCAAGGGCCATCCCCTGGGAGCTACCGGCTTGGCTCAATGTGCTGAACTAGTCTGGCAACTGCGTGGCGAGGCCGGAGACAGACAGGTAGGTTAAAGGATAGGTTCTCATTGCTTGGTGGTATTTGTCCAATGGTGAAATGTGCCTATATGTAAGGTATCTACTGCAAAAGGTATGCATATTCCTTCAAGTAAATGTATGTAGTGTGGAGTCTGCTTTCATATCTTATGAGTTTGGACTTTTGACCGGCCTGTTGTTTGCAATTTTATCAATAATAATTTCATACATTCCTGATATAGTAAGTACATATATATTTACTTTGGTGTGTAGTTGTTGATAAATTATCAATTATTTACTGCCAAGAGCCAGCGGGAAAACAATGACTGTCTTAGAGATATCTCTGATATTCAAAATACTTATTGCTTTTTTTTTAAAAAATAGCTCAAATGGTTTATTTAATATTTTCTTGTTTTGTATTTCACAATGTCTGGATTCTGCAAATCTGTTGGTGCCATTTAGAGTTTGAATTTGTCCACCATTCTAGAACCTTTTCTCTCAAATCTAAACTTGATTCCTTTCTTTTTCACTCTGATCATAAACTTGCATGTTTACTTTCTAAATCTTATGCAACAGCAAAACATATAATAATTATGAAAAGGAAAGTAACTTTTAAATATTTTTTCACTTGTTTTTCTGATGTTGTTGCTTGAATGTCCAATACATATTTGTTTGTGTGATATTGTTTTTATAACTAATAATAACTTTATTTTTTCTAAAGAATTTTACATCCATCATAAATATGACACTGAACCCCACACTAGGATACCCTGTGTCGTGAGGCTCAGTCTCTTTTGTCCCTAGTGGACCAGAATACAATAGTTTTCTCTTATAAGCTATACAATTTTTTTAACATTAGTATTTTAGNGTTTTTGTCATGTTCACGATGTGTTATGGTGGATCTTTATACATTTTATACATATTTTAGAAAGTTTCTGGCCGAAATTAAAACTTCAAAAAAGTTACTGCCAATGTCATTGTTATCAGTCACTGTCAAATCGTCATCGATCACGTGACCAGCGTATAAGCCTCTGAATAAGGAAACTAATGGAGTGTTACAATGTAATATTAATTTATAGTTATGTCATAGTGTAGAAGACGAAATCACAAATATGATGGTATCTTGCTCTAATTTGTGAGACAAAAACAAGCCTACATACAAAGGAGATTCGCTCTTTTGGCAATATTATTCGTGACGTGAATGATGAATGAATGTCATCATAGTAAGGGCGCCAGTGTGACGTACTCTTCTATGAGAGCCTTCTGCCTAGTGTTTTTCCAATGATATCTTGAGCAAAACTTCCAGTTTCAGTCAATTCAAACCCAGTATTTTAGAAGGAGTGACTGCCTATCTCAACTTCTCAAAAAGATTGTCAGACTTAAGTTATATTAATGAAATGAAGTTAATAAAAAATAAATTAAATTCGATAATGCGATCTACACAACCATAACTAAATCATACTTATTAAAATAAAACCCATTTCGATAAAGGTTACGACATTTTTAATATAAGTAAAAATCTTCATCAACACTAATTCGCCATGTTTAGACGAACTTTAGCTGTATAGGTACACGATTTTTGCGTTATCGTGGTAGCTCCACTTGATTCCTTATTCTGAGATTTGAGCAACTGGACGAATCAAATCGGAGTATCATTCTCATTATCCACGACTTGTTTCGTTTTCGTTGTTTGACTGGCGAAGTTGGACTTTGTCGCCCGTTCGCCCCCCTCGTTGCTGTGATAATATCAAGAAGTATTAGTTTTATCTGTCGCTACGTCATTGCTTTTGGTTAGTTATCGACATAACTTCGTATTTATAATTTCACTGTGAACGCAGCAGTCCGAGTCGGCCGTCGTCTTTGTCAAGAGGTAATTATAAACTTTCCAAAATGCCTAGAAAAGTGTTCGTTGTTGGCGTCGGTATGACGAATTTCATCAAGCCGAGCACTGGCCCCGACTACCCTGAGCTG
Organism: Heliothis virescens; assembly: GCA_002382865.2. Classification (NCBI taxonomy): domain Eukaryota; kingdom Metazoa; phylum Arthropoda; class Insecta; order Lepidoptera; family Noctuidae; genus Heliothis; species Heliothis virescens. The sequence goes on from NWSH02000556.1 coordinate 1,773,803, forward strand.
GGCAAGGAGGCGGTGTTGGCGGCGCTGGCGGACGCGCGCATCAAGTACACCGACATCCAGCAGGCCGTGTGCGGCTACGTGTTCGGCGACTCCACCTGCGGGCAGCGCGTGCTGTACCAGGTCGGTATGACCGGCATCCCCATCTTCAACGTCAACAACAACTGCTCGACCGGCTCTAACGCACTCTACCTCGCCAAGAAACTAATCGAAGGCGGCGTCTCAGATGTCATGTTAGCTGTAGGTTTCGAGAAGATGGCGCCTGGCGCGCTATCCGCCGGTGTATTCAATGACCGAACAAACCCCATGGACAGACACACTCTCAAAATGGCAGAGTTAGCAGACCTCACAGGTGCACCCATGACTGCTCAGTACTTTGGTAATGCTGCTGCTGAGCACATGAAGAAGTATGGCACAACAGAGCTTCACCTTGCTAAGATTGCAGCAAAGAATCACCGTCATGGTGTAAAGAATCCTCGAGCTCAGGGTAAGAGAGAGTACACTGTAGAGGAAGTATTAAACTCTAGAAGGATCTATGGTCCCCTAACCAAGCTGGAGTGCTGTCCTACCAGTGACGGAGCGGGCGCTGCTGTGCTCATGTCAGAGGAGGCAGTTATCAAGTATGGTCTGCAAGCTAAGGCTGTTGAGATTATTGGTATGGAAATGGCAACAGACACTCCTGCAGTATTTGAGGAGAACAGTTTGATGAAAGTGGCTGGCTTTGACATGACTGCTCTGGCTGCAAAGCGCTTGTACCAGAACACTGGTATCTCACCAAAGCAGGTTGATGTTGTTGAACTTCACGACTGCTTCGCAGCTAATGAACTGATAACATATGAAGGTCTTCAGTTATGTGGGGAGGGAGAAGCTGGCAAGTTTGTTGATGCTGGTGACAACACATATGGTGGCCGTGTGGTAGTGAACCCGAGTGGTGGTTTGATTGCCAAGGGCCATCCCCTGGGAGCTACCGGCTTGGCTCAATGTGCTGAACTAGTCTGGCAACTGCGTGGCGAGGCCGGAGACAGACAGGTAGGTTAAAGGATAGGTTCTCATTGCTTGGTGGTATTTGTCCAATGGTGAAATGTGCCTATATGTAAGGTATCTACTGCAAAAGGTATGCATATTCCTTCAAGTAAATGTATGTAGTGTGGAGTCTGCTTTCATATCTTATGAGTTTGGACTTTTGACCGGCCTGTTGTTTGCAATTTTATCAATAATAATTTCATACATTCCTGATATAGTAAGTACATATATATTTACTTTGGTGTGTAGTTGTTGATAAATTATCAATTATTTACTGCCAAGAGCCAGCGGGAAAACAATGACTGTCTTAGAGATATCTCTGATATTCAAAATACTTATTGCTTTTTTTTTAAAAAATAGCTCAAATGGTTTATTTAATATTTTCTTGTTTTGTATTTCACAATGTCTGGATTCTGCAAATCTGTTGGTGCCATTTAGAGTTTGAATTTGTCCACCATTCTAGAACCTTTTCTCTCAAATCTAAACTTGATTCCTTTCTTTTTCACTCTGATCATAAACTTGCATGTTTACTTTCTAAATCTTATGCAACAGCAAAACATATAATAATTATGAAAAGGAAAGTAACTTTTAAATATTTTTTCACTTGTTTTTCTGATGTTGTTGCTTGAATGTCCAATACATATTTGTTTGTGTGATATTGTTTTTATAACTAATAATAACTTTATTTTTTCTAAAGAATTTTACATCCATCATAAATATGACACTGAACCCCACACTAGGATACCCTGTGTCGTGAGGCTCAGTCTCTTTTGTCCCTAGTGGACCAGAATACAATAGTTTTCTCTTATAAGCTATACAATTTTTTTAACATTAGTATTTTAGCATAAGGTAAAGGTACCATATTACGGAGTATTAAGGCATTTTTGTCTTTCCAAGCAATTTCCAGTAAAACAGAAAAACTCAGCAAATTCAGGTTTGTTTATTCGTACAGAGAGGTTTTCAGAGAGGAGATTGAAATATAACACTACTGTATTTAAACTGATTTATAAAAGTTATTGTAATTTTTCTGGACCTCATGAATGTCCGTTATTACGGTATAAAATTTAACTCTCCAGGTTATTCCGTAAATGGATGCTGGTAATTCCGGCATATGCTGTAAAATGCCGTTTTGTTACAGGATTAAATGAAATAGAAACATTTTAAGGTTCTAAATAAAATAACTTAATTTTGTAAGTGTAGAAAAAAACAGTTTAAACTTTCACGGGATCAAACTCAACTTACTTCGACTTACTTCTAGCACGGTTTACTGAACTATATGATATTCATTTATTTATTTATACCTATATGGTATATATTATTCTTAGTATACTAAGAAAATATGGTATATAAATCTTTATTGTTCTTAGGGTATTTTTAATTATTTTATATATATTTTTTGGTGATTTTCTTTGTATATGTATGTATTTAATGGGTTTAATACCTGAAATAAAGAACTTTTAATTTAATTTCATATAATATGAAATTATCCGTATAAAAGTCTATAATTTAATCATCACAGTCTAAATTTATATTTTAATACTGAAAGTAACTTTGAACTTTCATGAGATTAAATTGAACTTACATCGACTTACATTAGCAGGGTTAAGCAAACTATATTATATTCGTTTATTTATTTATATACCATAGAGAAATTAAATCGTAATACGTAATTTGATTCCAAGAACCCATGGTATACAATAAACCCGTAACAGCTGCTTTCGTTAACTTATCTCATCTCGTTCCTGGCTAATTACAAAAAACAAAATCACCTTATTTTCCTCAATTCCGTAAGTGTTACGGAATAACGGACATGGTTGGTTTTTGGTGTAGGTAATTGCGGCAGTCAGATAATTTCAAATATCTCGCTAAAAACTAAATAAAATTACTTGAAACGGCAATCAATCAGTTTGTTTAAAACCCGCTAAAAATAATTACATTACTTAGTTTTGAAAAAACTTGTATATCACTCTCAATACCCTTATGAAAATCCGCGTGGTAGCTTACGCGTACGCAATACACAAACCATCTTTATGGCGGTTTGGCGCAGACGGACCGAAGGAGACGTGATAATTGTGTCGACGATGGTTACAGTTATATTTTAACTCGTGTAATTGACGCTCTATTGTACATACTTATTAGATAATTCTTTAAATTTTTGATAGAATTAGAAGTTTTCTTACTTTTAGGCCTAAACCGAAAACTTACGGAATTCCGTACACTTACGTAATATGGTACCTTTACCTTATATACAGTATATACTTTTGTAACAAGGTTAAACAATATAATATTTATGTGCATAAGGTGGTATAGTTAGTTTGTATGTCAGTTGATATGATTCCTAACTATTGCATATAATAATAATTTGTAGACATAATAATTGTTCACTCCAAGTATGTGATAGGCGTTTATTATCTCAGTATTTCTCTTTGTTCTTTATCATGTTTTCTTGTGGTCGTTGCTCTGGACACCGGTCTATTTACAGCCGTTCCCAATATTCTATCTATCTGTTGATTAGCATACTAGAGATAGGAATTTGACATGACTTGTATGGGGCTAATGTCTAAATACTATCTCTGGTAGGCAAATCCAGAGATAGATCGTTTATTGAATTCCGCAGTTTGTACATATTATCTGTTGTCTCCTGTTGAATTGTCTTGTTTTGCAGTCCAATATTATCTATACAGATAATAGCATTACGTGTGCAATAAAAGGTTATCTCTCTTTTAACATCTTCAACAATTTATTGTCTCTCCCTGTCATTGATAAGTCAAAAAATATGATTATCCCTTTTTTCGGAATTATATAACTGAGATATAATATCTACGAAGTTACATACATACTCGTTTCTCTAGTGTGATAATGTCACCTTATAAACAGTGTTATCTGTATCTTTATGATAAACCGAAGTTTTGTATTAATCCCTTCTGTTATCATATCGCGAACTCTAAATTACTAATGATAAGTATAAAATAATATGTTTTCTATATACATATATTATTTTGTTCCAATCTAAACAACTAGCCGATTACCGCAGTTTCATCGAGGAAACTGCTATATCTAGATTTTATAATATTTTATCATCGACCTATGTACCTATTTATTATTAACTTATAAAACACTCGATAAGGATCATGTCGCACTAGGAACCTGAGTCTTTTCCAAATCCGAACGGAATCATTGAAATACTGTCCCGTATTGCCGACTATTCATATGATAGTTCCTGACTGCCTTACTCACTTGAACCTTCATTAAGAAGAAAATTATTGACGTTCCACAGTAGCCAGAATCTAGCTACTGTGACTATATATCTTCTAGCCGGTTTCTTTCATTTTATGGAATAGATAAACCCATAAAGGTCTTAAGAATCCGGCCATAAATCAAAGCAAAGCAATATTCGAATTTGGTCCGAGTTTTCTAAATAAACTTTTCTTTGCGCATTCGGATTCTTTACTAGCAAAAGCAATTTCTCTGTTACAACGGAATTAGGTATTATTCCGTACATATTCACTACTACCTGGTCTGAGGCCGTTTCCCAAGTGCAAGTCGGTTATCTGAAGATTTAAAGACTGTTGATTTTTATAATTACTTACGTTAGTACCTAAATAAAGATATGAAGGTAGCTACGTAGGTACCTACCTAAACTTCTGAATTTTAGGCCCTAAGCTTGTCTGATCGGTACGTTGCCGAGTACACTGTAATCTAAAGATTAATTATGATAATTACTTCGTTAAGTATGTCGCAATCCACTTTATTTTATAGATAATATTAGATTTGATTTAATTTGTAAAAAAAATCAGTCAGTTCTGTGTTAGCTACTTCAGAAATTCGTTGGTTAGTCAGTTTTATACAGTTATTAATTTAGTAGATTTATTATCTACAGAAAATTACTGGTAAAACAGGTTTGTTGGACGTCACTATATTTTTTGTGTTCATTGCTTGTTTGTCTATGTTTAAATATTGATGTCATGGACTCCTTAATACATGATTACATACCATAAAATTAAAAATATTTTTGCACATTTAAAATCTGCCTGTATCTGAAATAAGTAGAATTATTGCTTTGCAGAACGGACAACTGAGTCGCGACTCCATTAAAATCCTCCATTTTTGATGCACGCTTTTAAAAAATAAACTGAGCTCAATTTATAATTCTTATTTTTTCTCAGTTTTTTTGTTAAAAAATAAATATATGCTAAATATTCTGCAGAGGATGATAACAAAGATATTCTTTGTCTTTATTGTAATTTTTTACGCTTTGTGCTTGCAAAAATAAATAAATTGTTCACTTTGCATTAAGTATTATGAACTACCTAAACATATTTTGACAGTCATCCAAACAGGGATCGGTTGGTAACAGCCGCAAGGGTCAATAGATCAAGGTTAAGCCACGCTTAAGTCCGTGGATGGGTGACCAATAGTGACCATTGACCACGCATGTCGTAAAAGGCTTAAAGTGCCCCGTCTCTGAAGGTATCCCACCTTTCATTTGTAGATGGTCATATTTTGAGTAATTCTTTTACATTTTCATAATTCAATAGCTTTTGTCCGCTTCAATTATTTGCAATCAAGACATGTCAAATTGTGGTCTTCCTAATCAAGTAGATGATTTTCATTACGAATTAAATTCTTGTATGGTTCGTCTACATTGAAAAGGACAATATTATCTATCACTCCTCTAAGGTTCGAAGATCGTTCATTGTTTTATCTTTCAATATGGCTGCCACGTTATTGCGTGATTATTAAATCATTTAATAATAGGCTCTGTTGGACTTTGGCCTTTATAACGGTTGAGCAAAGTTTATTTTTACTAGTTTTCTGCAGCATTTAGAATCTCGGTACACTCCAGTTTAGATAATATGAGAGAGCTTTTTTAATAGGGCTAGTTATAATGAACAAGTAGTATTTCGTGGTTTCACCTGCGTCCCGAAAGAACTTCTTTCAAGATTTCAAGTCGGGTCGGTAGTTCGGAGCCTGTGCTTCTTAAAGCAAACAAACAAATATTTCCTCTTCGTAATTAGTAGATATAGCCAGATTCGCTTTTAAAGCCGGCGATATTCTGATCTAGACCGATAGCATACTAATGTAGATAGGTTATAGAAACCCAGCTTTAGTCTCGGTGTTCAGTCCCTATCTTGAATTTTGACTCGCGGCTGTGTCCTTCATCATGAATATAATACGTCCCATAACCGCTGCCGCTGATGTAGAAAAAAAAAAACACTCAAATACCTATAAAATGTTGCTATATTCTTGGTTCTAATAATGTTCGGATATACGCTTACAAGATGTTAGCGAAACATTGCCTCACTCGTAGAACGCAACGCAACTCCCTTGACCCGTAGACGAGTGTACTGCAATTTTAACTGTTACCTGCTCATTTAGAATCGAGGCTAACTTATAACTTACCGAAATATTTAAGCCTAAATTGATTTATGAATAAGCAACTTGAAATGTGTGGTTGTAATTTGACTGGTAAGATTTAGACATTAGGTGAAAATAAACTTGATGGCCTCTATAGACCCGAAACTACATATAATTTAACGTTAAATGTTTTCTGTACTATTGGTCTTCCATTATAAATCTTTGTAAGCCATTCGATATAGGCTAAACCAAACCGCAATAAACATATAATTTACACAATGCTGCATGTAATGGAATGTCGTAACAATTTGCAACAAAAGGAAGCAAAATTTTATACCGATTGGGCGAGTTTTTATACCTATATCGTGTTTGAGAGTTCATCTTTTTGGACTTAGAACATGTTTTAGTGTCACCTTATTTACATTTTACACCACTCAACCTTTGCACTGTGACGTGAACAACTTCGTGGAAAAATGTTGGTTCTGAACCGTGATGTTTTTCGTATAATGTGGAAACAAACTAAGCAGGTTTTTCGTATTATAAGATATAGATATTGGTACAAAACTTTCTTTTGCATGCTGATATAGGTACTGAAGAAGTATTTTAACAAATAGGTTCTCGTAAATATCATAGTCGTTCCCAAACTAAATTCACAAGTTCGCGCATGTGTCCATACCCTGAATTGGTTTCTGCGTAGCCACTCGCGCAATGTTTAGTGACGACAAAAATTTTGGACAGAATTATACCACCCTATCTAGTGTCATGTTTATACAATTTGGTATCTTAAAGTTGACTATCTTCTGCAGATTGTAGGTGTAACAGCCAGTTTCGAAGGTTGCAGATAAAGTAGAATAATCTGACAGAGAGTGCCATAGACTTTTTGATTTTTTTTTAACTATGGCATGCATGATTCGTCAGATAGGTATGAAGTACTTTATCTGGGACCTGTGAACCGGGCCGTAAATCTATTCTCTCCTACACCTGACCTACAGTATAACCTATAGTAGATTAGTAAAACTACTTGGAGGCGTTCAGTGCCTTTGTTTAATTTAATATAGTGATTAATGCACGTTCATTCGACCCATGTTGCATATTTTATTAAACTTATACATACATAGACAATGACTCCGCGGTTTAATACGACTGTTTTAAAATAGACACAATTCACAAAATGGACAAATGGTTTTATGATTCAGGCAGAAAAGTCGAAAATGTTCAAGGTAGTTCTCCAAGACAGTTAAGGTTTTGAGTATGTAAAACTACGATTGATGGAGTAACATTTTCTGTCGAAATTCAGGCTTTCTATAGAAAATCTATCGATTTTGTGCACTTGGAAATGGTGAAGGTTTAGCATTTTTCGGTGCTATCCCATTGTCATCATCTAATTAGCCTAATACACGTGTTAACGTAAACGTGTTTGACTTTAAGTGTAATTGGTGTCCAAAACTTAAAATGTATGTTTGTATGGTCTCATTTGAGTTGCCAAATGTTGCCTCGTGTGTTCGAATTGTGTTGTTATTACTTGTTTCTTACGCGTTAAAAAAAAGTATGTGTTCTTATAAATAATAACTGTAGAAGTTAAATTTTGCAGACTTACAATCTTAAATCTCTAAACAGTTACTTTCAAAATTAAAGTAAATAAGTAACCTTCACTCTCATTCATATTATGTCCAAATTAAGTAAGCACGATTATAATTAGTTGTTTCCCAACCAATGACATTGAAAACTGACTTGATACCAACAGAAATGTAAATCATGTAGCAATGTAACTAGTATTTGTGTTCCCGCCATTGTTGTCGCACGTGTGACGCAAAAATTAATTAGTTAATGTGATATCTTCAGGTGCCACGTGCCAAGATCGCTCTGCAACACAACCTAGGACTCGGAGGAGCAGTCGTAGTCACCATGTACCGCAAAGGATTCGCTGACATCACCCCCAGGGCGGTCGCCGCCTCTGGCAACCCCGAGGACTTCAAGGTCTTCAAATACATGAAGATTCTCGAAGAGGCCATGGAAAATGACACCGAAAACCTCATCGAGAAAGTACGAGGCATCTACGGATTCAAAGTGAGGAATGGCCCCAACGGCTCAGAGGGGTACTGGGTCATTAACGCCAAGGAAGGCAAAGGCAAAGTGACGTACAACGGCTCTGAGAAACCTGACGTCACCTTCACCATCAGCGACGAAGACGTCGTCGACCTCATCTCCGGCAAGCTGAACCCACAGAAAGCCTTCTTCCAGGGCAAGATCAAGATCCAAGGCAACATGGGTCTCGCCATGAAACTGACTGATCTTCAACGACAAGCTGCCGGCAGAATCGAATCTATTCGTTCCAAACTGTAAATACAAACCGGTTGTAAACTGGTCTTAGTTTATAATATTATGGTTACGGACTTGAGGTAGAGGTATTTTTATACTTAATGATAAAATGTACACAAACTTTTTACTGAGCAGTATGTTGGGAGGTTCACAAACGTCGGTTAGAACAAGTCACAAGTGCAATAAGTAAAGATTTTACTGCATGCCAATAACAGTATATAATGTATTTATGGTTATTTGATCATTCCAAATGATATTTAAATAGATGAATGACTATTATTGTTATTAAATCAGATTTTTGTATAAAACTTTGGGTTTTATTTTCCCCTAGAAACGTGATTTCATACATTTCGGTGCAAATTATAAAATGTCCAAAAACACTGTTGTATCTCCAAAAATGACTATTTCCGTGATTTTCGATAGCTGGCTGGGGTAACGCTCACAATGTAGATAACTCCAAGCGTGATCTGATGTAGGAGACACTAAAAATGGTTTTAACGTTAGATACACGGCGCAACGCCTTATGTATCTTGGTGAATCGTAAATTTCAAGATATTAACTAATATATTGCACGTCCATATAGACGTAGATTGTAGAAATTGGGTAAAATGTTGCTATCGCCGTAGTTGCGTAATAGCGCCATCTATATATTTACAGTTAAGTTTATAATTTGCACAAATTCTGCAGAGATGGCGCTGCCTGTCATTTTCCTTGGAATGTTGCTATTATCTTTAGATGGCGCTGTTACGCATTTTCATATTCTAGCCAAAGATTAGAGTAATACCGTAGGAAAATTCTAGCTTGTTTTTCTATCGATACGAACCACGCTTTCTCAATTTATCAAGAAACAATTGAGATCTATAAACTAAATATGAAATAAAACATTTATTGGAAATCATTTCATTTTATTGCTCCACAAGGTAGGTACTTATAAGCTTTTTTATTTTCAAGTAAAAACACACTTACGAAACCACATGTTACGAACATGTGTGTGCATAACAGAAGTTTATTCATTTATTATAATCTTACAACTCTAATCTATCAGGTACTTTACAATATACAAAGATTTTTCAATGTTCAGTATTAAGAGCAACGTTTTTGCGTAATCCAAAAAACATACTTCAGGAATGTTTACTTGGATTAGAGGTTTCAAGCAGCAACTTATATTTTTTTCTGATAAAACACACACAATTCATAATCAGGCCGTTTCTCTAAGACATGTCGCCTTATAATAATACAGTCGCAAATAATGAAATTTGTTACAAAGAATATAATTACTTCGCATCCCTGTAAATAACAGTTGTTTTTGAAAGACTTACTACATTTCTTCTGCAAAGTAAACAAAAATACAATGCGTCTTGTGGCAAGATAGCTTCAAGTATAGTAGCGTTTGTAACTTTATTTCGACAAACACGAGATATCCTTTACTATTGCGATATCTGGGCTTAAATTGTAATCTCGGAAAAAAATGGCGCCAATATAATTTATTTTACTCATTTATTTCTCGGAGATATACGGGCTTATAAAGTCATCACGAGTAGTTATTGTGAAGATTCATTGCAAGTGTATTAACAGCATTATTGAACATCGGAAAACTAAGAAAAACTGGTACGTTGGTATCAAAAGAAACAACGAGTTCCAAAGGCTTCCGATGTGCAGAATTTACTGTCATTCCTAAGAGCATTCAACAGTGCACTGTACATATATTATTGGCACAAAACAAAACAGCACTCGTTAATTTTTACTTAAATATTATTATGAATTTATGTAGTTCCTTTTTTAGTTCCTTCAGTTCTCTTCTCGTCAATTAGGAATGACAGTAAATTATGACAACCAAGGGCCTGAGTCTGTTTCTTAAACTTAAGCAACAATCAATTGTCACTACAGTGAGACCCAATTACAACTCCAATACGATTGAAGCGTTATTGGTTATTCTGCAAATTGAATAAAAATCGTACTCGTAATGTACTGTCAGATGACAGATGACATTGCAGATGACAGACCAATGGCATGTCATTGGAAAACGATTGGTCTTTTAATAGTAACAGAATAACCGATAAGGCTAAAACTGCTATCGCCATACAATTTTCATTGAATTTTCATACGAGTGACACACAGTTGTAGTTAAGGAATCACCCCCCAGGCCTTGGTTGTATATTTACTGTCATTCTAATCTGAACGAGAAAAGAGAACTGAAGAACTAAAAAGAGAACTACATAATTCATATAATATTTAAGTAAAAATTAACGGATCGTCTGTTATGTTTGTGGCCAATAATATATGTACAGTCCTGTTGATCTCTTAGGATGACAGTAAATTCTGCACATCGAAGCCTTGTGAATCGCTGTTCTTTGATACTATACGTACCACGTTTTTCTTGTTTTCCGATGTCAATAATGCTGTTAATACCTTTGCATGACTTCACAATAACTACTCGTCGATGACTTTATAAGCCCGTATATCATCCAGAAATAATGAGTAAACTAAATGTATATCTGGCGCCATTTTTTTCCGAGATTACATTAAGCCAGAAATCGCAATTATAAAGGATATCTCGTGTTTGTCAAATAAGGTTACAAACGCTTACTTATACATGTGAACATATTGCCACAAGGACGCATTGTATTTTTTTGTTTACTTTGCAAAGAAATTAGTAAGCTTTCAAAAACACTGTTAATTTTTATTTTTTGTGTTAGTCGTGTGTGTTAGCGCAAGGTGGATTTTATAGGTTTCGTTTGGTAAGTCGAATGGGTTATTATTGGGGTCTGTAGTCTTTCTGTGGTGCTATTGGTGAGTGGTATATGTGGTGTGTTTAGGGGTCTACTATGTCTTTATGTATGGAATATGTGTGTTGTAACGGCTGATTGCGGGTAAGGGTCGTGGGTGTGTTGTTAATTGTGCAGGAATATAGGGTAGTTAGTTGCTGCGTTTGAGCATTCCTGTCTGATGCTAAGGTAATTTATCTTCAGGTTGCTGAAGATGTTCGGTGTGTTTTTGGGTATTGCAGAGAAAGACAGGTTGCTCTTAATACGTGAACGTCATTGTAAAATTTCTTGTAAGTTTGTAAAAGTACCTGATAGATGTAGAGATGTGTACAGATTAATAAATGAAATAACTTGTGTTGTGATTAGGGTTGTGTCACGAGCTAGGTATTTTGGGTGTTCGATGTGTCTGTGCCGTGCATATGATGTGGTGTTCGTATGTGTGGTATTTTGTATGCTTTGATATGGTGGTTAATGGTAAGGTGCTATAAGTTACGACGCTGCTGGTAGCGTTGTGTGATGCAATATAAATGGAAATGATTTCCATAATAATCTGGTGTTTATTTCATTATTTTAGTTTAATGGTTTAGATTCGTTTGAATTGTTTGTTCTTTGGGTTATTAATTGGAGATTAGAGCGTGGGTGTCTTGAGTCGAGCGAGTTGATGAGCGTGGAGTCGTTTTCGCTGTGACGTGGGTATGTTCCACGTTATTGTGTATAGTTATCTTGTGTGGTCGTAGAAGGGTGGTTAAGTTGGTGTGTCACTAGGTTCTGCGAATTAATAGGATGTATTGTGCGTCGTGATGGTTTGCTGAGTTGGGGAAAATGAGGGGGTGCAGGCGCCGGAGATAGTCTTCTTGGATGAATTTTTGCCAGAATATTATGATTCGTGCATAGCTTGAGATAGCTGCTGAAATATAATGGTGGGATGGGCGTGTCTATTTTGCGCCAGTAATGTTCGCTTTGACGAGGTGATGGCGGATTAGCTGTAGCGCAGTTTTAATCGTCATGTTGCTGTTATCGATGCTATGCCGTCTGGATATGTGGGAGCGTGCCCAGAATTTGGTTAGGTGGGTGTGTTGCATGTGTTGTGTACTTTTGATGGCGGAGAGAGTACACGTTTCGGTGGAGAGAGGTAGAGCGTTTTGTCGTCGCCGTGTTGTGTGATTCTGATCTGTTAGAACGCGCATGTTTGTAGTGTCTTCCTACATCAGATTCATACTGTCGCGCTCTTTGGTAGTTATGCTTAGTATTGTGAGCTGGTTGGCCGGGTTTGTTGTGAGGTGGTGTGGGTGGGGGTGGTGTGTTGCTCGCGGTCCACTGCATGGTGGTGCAATAGTGTTGCGAGAATCTGACGGAAGATTAGTTCGATTTTTGGTGCGCTCTGATAGTCATGCTTTTCTGTTTTTGATCGCGCATGTTTGATAGATTGTGCATCCGGAATGTAGTAGAAGATCGAGGGTGTTTTTCTTTGAGGGGAAGAAGTGAGTAAGTTAGACGTCTTGTTTCGATTATAGGTTTGTTCTGCTAGATCTGTTGGATGAATTTCAGTTCTAATGAGTATGCGTTTCATCGGTGGGCGGGGTAGTTTGGATTGTGGTGTGGGGTGTGTTTGGTCGTTGGTGTGTGTGGCTTGGGTGTGTGTGTCTATTTAGATGGAGTAGGTCTTTGTGGAATTGTATCAATATAATGCTCATTATTGAAGTAAGATGTATATTAGTCTTGTTTATTTCTTTTGTTGGCATTTGTGTTACCTGAGTTTTGGTGGGCGGGTGGTGTCGGTTGGGTTTGTGTGTTGTTGGGTGGTGGTGTGTTTGTTTTGGGTGTGTGGGTTGGTTGTTTGTGGTCTGCAGCAGTAAAATCTTTACTTATTGCACCTTGTGACTTGTTTCTAACCGACGTTTGTGAACCTCCAACATACTGCTCAGTAAAAAGTTTGTGTACATTTTATCATATAAGTATAAAAATACCTCTACCTCAGTCCGTAACCATATATTATAAACTAAGAACCAGTTTACAACCGGTTTGTATTTACAGTTTGGAACGAATAGATTCGATTCTGCCGCACTTGTCGTTGAAGATCAGTCAGTTTCATGGCGAGACCCATGTTGCCTTGGATCTTGATCTTGCCCTGGAAGAAGGCTTTCTGTGGGTTCAGCTTGCCGGAGATGAGTCGACGACGTCTTCGTCGCTGATGGTGAAGGTGACGTCAGGTTTTCTCAGAGCCGTTGTACGTCACTTTGCTTTGCCTTCCTTGGCGTTAATGACCCAGTACCCTCTGAGCCGTTGGGGCCATTCCTCACTTTGAATCCGTAGATGCCTCGTACTTTCTCGATGAGGTTTTCGGTGTCATTTCCATGGCCTCTTCGAGAATCTTCATGTATTTGAAGACCTTGAAATCCTCGGTGGTTGCCAGAGGCGCGACCGCCCTGGGGGTGATTGTCAGCGAATCCTTTGCGGTACAGTGGTGACTACGACTGCTCCTCCGAGTCCTAGGTTGTGTTGCAGAGCGATCTTGGCACGTGGCACCTGAAGATATCACATTAACTAATTAATTTTTGCGTCACACGTGCGACAACATGGCGGGAACACAAATACTAGTTACATTGCTACATGATTTACATTCTGTTGGTATCAAGTCAGTTTTCAAATGTCATTGGTTGGAAACAACTAATTATAATCGTGCTTACTTAATTTGGACATAATATGAATGAGAGTGAAGGTTACTTATTTACTTTAATTTTGAAAGAACTGTTTAGAGATTTAAGATTGTAAGTCTGAAAATTTAACTCTACAGTTATTATTTATAAGAACACATACTTTTTTTAACGCGTAAGAAACAAGTTAAACAACACATCAACACACGAAGCAACGAGGCATATTTAGGCAACTCAAATGAGACCAATACAAACATACATTTTAAGTTTTGGACACCAATTACACTTAAAGTCAAACACGTTACGTTAACACGTGTATTAGGCTAATTAGATGATGACAATGGATAGCACCGAAAAATGCTAAACCTTCACCATTTCCAAGTGCACAAAATCGATAGATTTTCTATAGAAAGCCTGAATTTCGACAGAAATGTTTACTCCATCAAATCTAGTTTACATACTCAAAACCTTAACTTCTTGGAGAACTACCTTGAACATTTTCGACTTTCTGCCTGAATCATAAAAACCATTTGTCATTTGGAATTGTGTCTATTTAAAACAGTCGTATTAAACCGCGGAATCATTGTCTATGTATGTATAAGTTTAATAAAATATGCAACATGGTCGAATGAACGTGCATTAATCACTATATTAAATTAACAAAGGCACTGAACGCCTCCAAGTAGTTTCTAATCTACTATAGGTTTATGATGTAGGTCAGGTGTAGGAGAGAATAGATTTACGGCCCGGTTCACAGTCCCAGATAAAGTACTTCATACCTATCTGACGAATCATGCATGCCATAGTTAAAAAAAAAATCAAAAAGTCTATGGCACTCTCTGTCAGATTATTCTACTTTATCTGCAACTCTTCGAAACTGGCTTGTACACCTACAATCTGCAGAAGATAGTCAACTTTAAGATACCAAATTGTATAAACATGACCACTAGATAAGGTGCTGTATAATTCTGTCCAAAATTTTTGTCGTCACTAAACATTGCGCGAGTG
>NWSH02000556.1:1807276-1831377 GCA_002382865.2 Heliothis virescens
CAAGGTTCATTTATGGCATCAATGGTCAGTAATCGATTGATGACAGAAAACATTCCACAGAATAAAATTATTGATTTTGCCCTGGCGGGGGGATGAGTTCTTCCGTTAGCGGTGACAAACTTTTTACTGGATTTGGCCTGAAAGCACAGTGGTATTCCGAAAGACACTGAAAGTGCTATAGAAAACGAATCATATCTTTCTTATCTTATCTTGGGATAAGATTTATTTGGTGTCGACGCAGCATATTTTCTTCTTCCATACTTTCATCTACCGTCATCTCACAAGTAATATCCTTCCTAGTCATATCGACTTTACACAATCCGTCCATCGTTTCTTTGACGACCAATATCCATCCACATTCATGTTCAAACATTCCTCACAACATGATCCTCATTCCTCCGCATCACATGCCCATAACATGCCAGCCGGTTTCCCACAATTTTTCGGTTACCGGTGCCACTTTCAAAATTCCTCTTATTATACTCATTCCTCATTCGATCACCACACATTCCTCTTAACATTCTCGTCTCTGCTTCATGCAATTGTCTTCCATTCACCTTTTTGTGGGCCAGCATACAGGACAGCAGGTCTGACCATTGCCTTGTAGACCTTCCCCTGAAGCTAAGGTCACAAGTGGTTCCTAACCTGACGCCATTTCAACCATCCTACGTTAGTTCGGTGCTTGACTTTCCGATCGCCCTAAATAAGTGAACCGAGATACTGAAAGTTGTGTCAGACTGGAAGGGGACTTGGATGCTTGGACCGCGCCGGCGCGCCGCCGCCGCCGAGTAAATTTTTGGACCACGCCGCCGCCGCGAAATTAGCCATCGGCGCTCATATCTATCGTAGACTGCTGGTTGACCTTGGTGGTCGAGGGGTGTTCTGAGTGGCGTCTGGCCCCCCCAACCCCGGCGCGATGCGTCGGCGTCTTGCGTAATAGATATTTTACACTGTTCAGCCAGAAATTGTGCTGAGTCGTCATAGCAACATTGGCGCACTTACAGTTACTTGCTTGCGATATCTAGTCAATAATTCCATATCTATGTGTTACTACATTATATATCGTTTGGTATTCTCCATGTTAAATCAATACAATCAAATAATGGATATCAATTAATACAGATTATTGTCACTATCGTATCTGTTCGAAACTAAACATAATGATTAAAAACAAAGATAGTGGTTCCAGAATTGTTTGCGAATTTATCAATAACGCCTGATATCGCAGAATATCTATTGAATACAATAAAGCAAACATCATGTCTGTGATCATGTGCCGATCTGATGACATGATAAAAACTGATAAATAACACAATCACTTGATATTTGCAATCGGGTTTTGTATGGCAACTCCACCTGATAGGCGATAGCTGAAATATAATATACTATGATAAAGATATTACTAGACGGTGTAGACTGAATAAACACGATAAGCTGGTTGACTCAATGATACCTTTCAGGTATGGGAGGCTTTTGTGGGGCTCTACAGCCTTCAAGTTGTCACTGATAGAAAGAACTATAATATATCTTTGTTACAAAGACATCCACAAAATATTGGATTTTTCTTTAAAAAACAGAGAAGAACAGCTCTACTTGATTGTAGTCGAAAACATGATACTGAATACACCCTTCGCTTTTATACAAGCTTTTTTGTCAGGCAGCAAAAGTTAGTATGTACCAGTAGTTGTCAATTATTTGCCCTTAGGAACGGAGCGGCGACGCTCGGAAAAACCAAGCCGAAAATCTGCCAGTGTGAAAGAGCTGTGTATACTTCATATTGAGAAAAGTCTAGACCAGTACCTCCTAATCTAAAATAAACAAAGACTAATGCGTATATCCTCTAATCATTTAGATTCACGTGTCTCCTTATTAAACCGCTTCCATCATAAAATAATTAGCGAGAATTCAATGACACGCGAAGGTCACGAAAGCAGCGTAGCTTTAAAAAGAGATAAATTGCGTTGATAAACGTTGATACGATTGATCATGCAGATTAGCATAGAATGTTGAATTGTCAGTTGGGCAGGGTTACCATCTTGCAGGCTTTTGAATTTCATTTCCCTAGCCAGCGTATTATGCGTATGTCGCATTTCAAACGTATGAAATATTTTGTTACCCGACAGCGCTACGCAAAAGAGGGGTAATGCACACATTTGAAATAGCTTGTCTTGATATGTAAAATTTTTGACAGGTTTCATTACCTAACAAAACCTGGTGTCGGCTCTAACGTGGAATTGTAGCAACGGCTACTACTGCGTAGAATCAGGGATGCTAGCTTTACGTACCCTCCCAGCACGGGGTGTACACCGCCAACTTCCAGACTCCGGGCTGCTGTGGAAAGTTTCTAAAACCCACAAAGCCATTTCGACCTCGTGCACAGTGCTAGCCATGTCAAGAATTCTGGTTTTTTTCATGTTTTTAGTGTTACAGCCCTGCCTATAATAATGGGTTCAGATAGGTAATATATTTGCACAAATTAATATTTATTCTGAGTCCAACAACGCAAGATTTTAATTCAATTTCAATATGATTTATGCAACAGAACGCGTTAACTCTACTTTTTTGGGAAAAATAAATTATTTTTTACTGTTTTTGCGAAATATATATTATGTATTTTATTCGCCCAAAGAAGTGATCATGATAATTAATTTGACTCTGATTGAAAAATTACCGTTTTATAAATGAGGTGGAATTATCATTTTATGAATTGAAAGTTTTTTATACAACTCTGACTAGACCACAGAAATGTAAATAACTTCTTTAAAATATCTATGGACTAGACACAACAATATCTTAAAAACCGGATAGGGTAGACAATTTATCTGAATATACACATAAAGCTATAATTTATTGATTGGTAATATAAACCTAAAATCTAAGCTTATCTTATTTACTAAAAATATCATATTTTCTACTAGACACGAGTTGACACGACACAAAAACAAGCTTGTAAAAAATGCCCGATTTCACTCTTTCCTAGAAACAGCAAATTCTTACTCTCTACACATTTTCAAAGAAACTACAAAATGAGGAGCTAATTAAGATTTATAAAATCTAAAGAAAACATTATAGGTATATTGAGAAAATTTTTCTAAGCCACAAATTTCAGTCTTTTAGATAGTCAAGGATATGAATTTCTTGTAACTGATTCTATACTGTAGGGTAAAGACGGATGAATGAGGATTAGTCTGTTTTATAAACTTATTCTATTATTAATATTGTCTAAGAAAATGTCAATGAGTGTTCGTATGTTTCAGTACAAGCTTAGCTTTAACAGCTTATGTAGTTTATAACACGAAGTTTTAAATGTTTTCTAAGATGTTGATTCATTGATCCGCCTGAGCGTGTCTTGCTCATTCGTATAAACAATTGAACGTTCATTGACGGCTAGCCAGGGTTGCCAGAAGCGATAAAAAATATTACGAACAGACATCACAACGAAGTTACCCCAATCTGTCAAATTTCTTCAATAGATTTTCAACCTTATCACATTAGTGAAAGGTTAGTGTTCGATTGGTAAAATTTAACAGTTTCGGGTAGGTTGACCTACAGTTTTCGCCAAAAAACTCGCATTTGTGAATGTGACTTCGGCAAGAAGATACTCATACTTAATCACATATTTTTATAATTTACAAATCATACATCATACATAGATTATATCTTACTTGTTTTGAGATGAACTAAGCAGGAATAACCTTATCTGATAGTAAACCTTATGGCTTGAGCCTATGACCTATGTGGCTTAGACTTCTTATTATAGAAAGTCGTGGAAAACCTCGGATTTCTAATAAATCTGTGTTTATATGAGTTTGTTTGTGAGAACGTGCTTATCTCTAGACTATTCAATTATAATTTTTGAGGAGGACCCAAGTTTTTTAGTCTTTCATCGAGTAAGCTGCAGGCTTGATCAATTAACAAGCCCTGCTTCAGAGTTCTCTAGACGGTCTATGGCCTGGAACACTGCTACTGCTACTGAGTAGCATTCGGGGACGCCCGGTTTACTTGCCCTCCCAGGCACGGGGATATAACAGTGCCAACTTCTAGACTGCTAGCTGCTTGGTGAAAGTTTATAAAACCCACAAAGCGAATATGACCAGTGCGATCACAGGGCAGTGTATGATTATTCAGGCATATTAGAAGACAATACAAGAAAACAAAAGACAGTTGCGGTAACGATGAGACGTCTATTGACGGCTACGGGCATAACCACTGGGGACAGCTAGTTTCCGATAGCAAATAGAGGTTGGATACTATCAGTTTATCAGTACCTTGGGTAGATAATACACAAAATTGCGCATGTAACTGAAAAACAATGGCACGATATCTTACACGTGCTGTGCTCAATTTGCCAAACGTGTCTACGTAGAAGACTGCCTAAAACAGGTATTTGATAAAGACATAGCACGTAAATAGGTATACGTATGTACTTGTATTTTTATCTTTAATGTCTACGAGTAACAAACAATATAATAATAGGCATCGTTGAGTTTACTACGTTATTTTTAAGTTTGAGTCTGATTCGTAAAATAGGCGTGTGGCGTCGTAAAGAGTAATTAGCTATTATGATCTTCACACAATATCAGGTTTTGATCACTATTAGCAGAGATCTGGTCTTATTCTTAGGTTTATCAGGAAAGCAAACGAACAGACTACTGCACACCTCGAAATACTCCAACGTTACTTAAGTCCTTCGTAAAAGTCTATTTTTCTTGCAGTAATTCATGTAATTGGGACAGAGATAAAATGATGTTTGAATTGAAATTTAAAATAAATGGCGTTACATTACGTTTCATCGATATTAGATGTATTTTAAATAATGAAACTGTTGTATGTTCACATAATATTATTTAAACACTAGAAGTAAAGTTTGTTGAGTCTACCCCACGCGAGGGCAATCAACAACTACTTGTTTACATATGATTAGTGCCGAGATTATTTAGTGGCACCAACAAGTGCATGTGCACTTATAGCGATCAATATTCCTGTAATTAACTCTAGAATTGCCAACATTAATTAAATAATCAAAATATAACCTACTTGTTGACAAATGTTGCCACTAGAGAATTTATGAACGCGCCTTTTGGTCACGGACTCATTTTGTCTATGTTAATTATAAGCAATTCCTGTCGATTTAGCTATCCTGTAGTGTTCTATGGGCAAAATAATTTAAAATTAAGTTCTTTTCAATCTCCTGCCGGCGCTGCGGGATTGTTCGAAATAGTTACCGAGGCCCAGGTACACAAAGGGCTCCCGAAAGAACACGGTGGGTTTTAGTCAGCAAAAATCTGACACTCTCCGACGCTGTCATCCACAGTGGAGGGGTCATCTGATGATTTCTATCGATAAAAAAGTCATTTCCAATCATCTTTTTACGTCTAGACTTATTCCTCGTCACTTTAAAGCGTTTAATTTAAATTCGAATATAAAATAACAATTATTTTGTATAACAAACTAAGTAGCATGGCATAAGGCATTAATCAATGATAGTAATGGAAGCCGAAGTTACTGTGACCTTCTAGTTCATGAGTTCGCGAAGTTTTTCGCAACAGAGCCGTTTACTGGCGGAATAACTTACGTAGTTATTTGTTTGACGATCAACTAAAACGTGAGGCTTCGGGTTGTTAGAGGAAAAACGTATTAATAGCACGCAACGTAGGCCGTATGTAGGCACGTGCGACAGAAAAAACAGTTGCTAAATTGCAAGTAGGCCGAAATATGTTAGTTGGACCGCGCCCACGCGCCCAACTTACTGTGAGCCTAGAAAGCCCATTGACCTACCTACCTCAGGCCCTTCCGAGTGAGTGGCGAGCGCCGCCGGGGGCGCCAGGGGAGCTCCACTTACACCAGTTATCTTAGCACACGTTCCGCAGATGAGTCTCGACGGAAACCCCGCCTTCTCTCATTACGTACATTGTTTTGGAGCCAGTGTTTTGAACGCCCCGACGCCATTTTGACGCAGTCTTTATGTAGTAATATGGTGTCTATCTCCTCAATGTAAGGTCTAGATTCGATCGACTCGGCGTATAAACAATACAAAATTGTAGATTGAATGATGAGTAGGTATGTTGATAACGTATCGGCATGTATTTCTCCCACATTTTCGTGTTGTTATTCGTATAAGGAATTCGATAACGAACTATTCAACAGAATGGAGGCATAGTTTCGGCGGCCGTAACTCTTTGATTACGAAATGTAGAAACATTTTGATCGGCCGAGCTGGTAAAAAATGGGAAGCAGGAAAGGCTGCATTCAGTAGTCAATAATTAATAGCTGAAGACAAAAATGTGGCAACATTTACGCTATAGTTGGTGGGGTGAGTGTTTGGTGCGTCAGGACAGGGCGAGGTTGGCGTCTGGGGTCCTCTGCGGCCTGGCCGCGTATTTACAAAACCTAAACCAGTTCAGTTCACGAGACAGAATCTAATAGATGAGGTTTTGTTTATGCCATAATTAGTGGTTTCTTTTGTTTAATTCATTCTTCAACCTCACTAATCTCATGGAACCGACATGGAGGCCAAGTGCAGACGCAGATCGGTCGGACGCACAAGTGGCGGTGGACTGCCGCGCCGCGCCGCGCCGCACGCCCGTACGGCGGCGGCGCGCCGGCGCAAAGTCACGGCGCCGGCGGCGCGCCGGCGCGGCGCTCATATCTAGTCTACGAAACACTCGCTAACCCAAATCCAGCATTATCCCCCAGTTTCAAGATTCAATTTCGAACGCCAGCTGACTGCAAATTCGGTTCATTCAATTTTGAGTCCTCTCTGTTTTGTGTAAGGTTGAATTTCGTTCATAGTGCGACGGGGTGTGAATGTAGAGGTTGTAGTACTAGTGTAGTGTAGTCCGGCGGCAATCAATGAGTTTCAGCCTTGTTGTATGAATTATGTATAGGAACGGGCCCGCTTACGTGACATTTTAGTTGAAAACAAGCTCTGCGCTGCGTTGACGAATACCTAGACACTAGACAGTACATTTTACAATTGCAGATTCTTCTTTTAATTCAGACACCCTTTTTCAGTAAGCATCGAATCTAAAAAAATACCGTTTCCAATCCATATGTTGTCCAAAAAGAAATCCATATGTTAGAACTTGAATGAATGTTGAATTAACTTCATGCCAGCAGCAAAATTATATGCCAGTATTAATCAAATCACGTTCCTAACGTCTAGTCATCGCAATAACATTATTCAAAAACGATTACGCTTCGCCAAACACTGGCAACTTATAGTTAGTAATCTGCACACAAAGACAATAGATACGAAACGTGCAAATTCAAATTTCTCACAAAACCGTATGCCTACGTTACTAATGAATTCTGATCTCATTATCAATCAAGGTTAACGGCTTAAAAAAAGGTAAAAAAACGAACTAGTTTCAAAACATTGCGTTCCAATTTTGAAATGAATGGCTCTTCACTGGATTACCGTCACGAATCGCGCGGGCGTAAAAAGTTAAAAACGTAATGGCGATTGCATTTTACTGTGAATTTTGTGTATTAGTCTGTGAGAAACTGTTTAACGATTATGGTCACCCTTCGTTTGTTATCTGCATCAGTGAGCTAATGGTAATTTAGCGGCCGTGGACAATCGCCGTGAGAGCTACTTAGCCTGACCACTACTACTTTACTTTTACCACGGAGCGCATAAAATACTGTTGTTGACATTGATCTTATATTGATTCTAATAATATCGGAAAGTCCAATGGCTATGGCCGATGTGTATTCTGCGAAATTATTTTTAAACACTTTTAGCTTCTATCTTATGTAATTGGATATTACCCCTGACTCTTCATTAGATTTTAAAACTGCAATTTTTAGATTAGATTAGATTTGTAAACTGCAATTTCAGATTCGACGTCATAGAATAATTTGTTCCCCTAAACTAAACGATATTTATGTAGTCATCGAATAACTCAAAGTGCTACAATACTTGGGCCACTTTGCCCATTGTCCTTTTTGAGTAAAATGTGTGGGAACAGTTACAATTTTAAAGGACTTTTGTACCAGATACTTGGTACTGTCATTACGATATTATCTCAGTGTAAATGTGACACGATTAAAAACTAATGCTTGGACGCAAATGTCAAGACTTTCACATGGCCATAATGCACGTGTTTTTTTAATGCCACTGGAGCTGGGATCTGATATCGATCAATCTAATGGATTACAGATTATAAATGACCGCTCTACCCCAGTCACCGAGGAGAGGCGAAACGCGAAAGTACTTCCAGATTAATAGGAAAGACCTTGAAATACACATAAATGGCATATCACTAAAATAGAACACGTCAAGTGGCAGACAGTTGCAGATGGATAAAAATAGAATAGATTTATTAAAACTTCCTTCTAAGAGCGCAGATATTTTTATTAGTTTATTAACCTCCGCACGCGAGTACGCACGTTTTAATGGCCATCTGTTAAAGGATAGACAAGACCACCGTTTATTATGTAAAACAGCGTTTTGTTTGACGGCTGTCCGTCAGCAGTCATCGTTAGTGAGTAGAGTCACCGCACCCAAGTAAAAATTCCCTAATAACGCAACGCAACACGCCACTCCTTGAAATGAATCCATACAAATTGCGACGTGCCATCATTGGCAAGAGTATGTATACAGTCGGCGTTGAACATTAAGAGGGCCGAGGGCCCAATCGTTCCCAGGAACCGATTACCAACTCTCGCGTCCGGGGGCATCATCACGACACTTCTCGGAAAGGTAGCGAACAAATCATTGAGGAAACATCGTTATTAGGGTTTCACTTACTCGTGTAATTGAACTTTTTACACGACGTTGATGTGTTAGGATCCGTAAAATCGTAAATGTCAACGCAATTTGTTTCGGTAAATGTCAGTGCGTTGCCCTGCGCGCCGAGGGTTGCAGGTGGGCACAGATTTATGTTATTGGGCCTATATTTACTACGCGTCTCTTTCGAGATAATTTATTTACATTTCGCAGCCTAATCTACGATGGCATAGTTACTTGTTTCCCTAAACCTAAATATCTATAGTCACTTTATGTGCTCCATCTTCAGCAGCATACACTGCGTAGCAGTTTCTCAGAACCTTATGATTTTTCCTAGGACTTTAGAACTATGTCCTTGGGCTCTAAGATTTAAAAAGACACGAAAATAATGGATTCGGTATCTTTTTGATCTTTTGAATGTTTTTGATTTGAGGCAGCAATTGTGGCTAAAATAAGCCTGTTGAGCCACAAATCTCACAGAGGGCATAGAGTAACCCAAATAGTCATTGTACAAGAATAACAGCTACATGAAAGCTAGATAATGCACAACATGAATAATATGTTTTCCTAACTGATATATCGCCTTACATCTTTTGGCGCCTTGCGAGCTACATTATTCAAGCGATGATGAAGAAGATGACACTTCATAGAATACAGTTATTTGTATCAGAAGCCGGTGAGTCAGCCAATTAAGAATTACCAATAATAACTAGCCGCGCCGCGATTGGTCGGAATACGAAAACAAACATGGCCAGTGGACAGTCAAGCTTCCACGTGTTGGCTTCATTATCACCGTAAACAGAGCTCGTCATGGCGCGTAAAATTTTTATAGTGCCGTATTTTGCATACGACTCCGTAGAATGTTAATCGTCTTGTTTTGAACTTCAGGCTGTATCACACGATGTCGGTTCGTGGCGCCATTTAGATTTTTGCGTTCTTCATTTGAATGTGACAACGGTTTGACATTGCATACAATGTGTAAGGCTACTTTGAATACAGAACTCTTACAAAAAATTTAATGAGTAAACAAACCTTTTTAGACGGTTGATGTAGTATGTAAAATAAAATGCATTGTTTGCAATATTTATTGAGCTCATGAATGAGAATGATCAACAACTGAAATATGATAACATACAAGACAGAATTATCTTACAAATATTAATGAAAAAAAAATATACGTGCGACGAAGATGTGTGAACAACCTTCTAAATAATACGTGAACTCATAATATCGTAGATCGTGTTACCGGAACTATAAGCTGTCTATAGCTCTAACGTTCAAGTTCGTGGGATTTTCTATTAGTGGTGTTGTTTTGACGGATCTTGCAGTAATGTACTATGAATGTACTCGAATGTTTTCCCACGAAAACTGGCGAGTAGGCGGTGAAGTACCCGCCTTTATTATAGCTAGTACAACAGGTACTTGTCTTATGTTAGTCATAGGACGTTATTGTATATTGTCATCATACAGACAACAGCAGGTCTCGGTACCCGAATCTGTCAAATTTTACCTGTCAAACATTAACCTACCACTATTGTGATAAGGTTGAAAATCTATTGCAGAAATTTGACAGATTGTCGTAACTTGATGTGCTGTCTGTATATGTTTAGGATATCATACCTTTCAATTCTTTGATTGGAAATTAAATATAAATTATGTATTGGAAAATTCGTAATACGAATGCCATAGGTATTAAGAGAGAGATAAAATGTTACCAATCGATTAGTTAACAAACATAAATAAAAGCAAGACGTGAGTAAACATAAACCATGATTCATATTACGTTCATACATAACAATTCATAACATACCCGACATAAGTGGGGGCGGGAAATAAAATGCTCTACCTACTAAATAAATTGTAGTAGTTTCAGCACAAAAGAGAACACACGAATAAAAAACCGGTCAAGTGCGAGTCGGACTCGCACGCGAAGGGTTCCGTTCCATTATCTATGAAAAATAAACGTACCTACAAAAAATTACTTTGTTTTTCATACAAATATATGAATAACAAAGTTATAGTTTGCGGTTACTGAAAAAGTGCTATAACTCAAAAACTACTGACTGTATTTCGTTCAAACCAATTTTGGTTGATAGTTTTTATTAAGATCTATAACATATATTTTTTTTAGATTTTTCACTTTGGTAGTTTAGAAATTACAGTGTCCCGGACACACATTTTAGCACTTTGAAAGTGTCTTACTCTGAAATGATTGACTTTGAGAAAAAATGTGGTTTAAGAACCCTCAATCTCATTTTTAAAGACCTATCTATAGACACCCCACAAGTGGTGGGTTAGAAGAAAAATTTTTTTTTGTTCGTTCCATGTATGGGGAGCCCCCTTCTAATATTATTATTTTTTTATTTTTGTATAAAAATCGTGAAGCGGTTAACATAATAACATCTACCTACCGAGTTTGAATGGTGTAGTCTTAATAGTTTCGGAATAAACTGGCTGTGACATACGGACAGACAGACAGACAGACAGACAGACACAGACAGACAGAACAGACCAGACAGACAGACAGACGACAGACAGACAGACCAGACAGACATGACGAATCTATAAGGGTTCCGTTTTTTGCCATTCGGCTACGGAACCCTAAAAATGCAAGGAGGCGTGAGATTTCATTCGATATTTCTTTGTTTTCCCAGAATTTGTGATAAAAGGCAAAAATACAGTGTTCCTAGATAAGCGTGTATTGCAAGGTGAACGACCGAGGCAGGTAACTACGCACATAAACATTTTCAAAACGGGCCGTATAGTTATCTTTACGTCCTTCGATACCAGTTTGAATCATCAAACAAAAAAATCAACTGAAAAATAAATAACTAACATTTTTGTAGCATGATTATTTATTTTTATTATCATCATCATCATGGCGTATTTTCCTGTTACCTCCGGTGATCTCAGATCCCATGAGCCCCACTTTGAAGAATTCGCGTAACCAATTAGTAAATATTTCGTTTCCCAACTTCCGTTGAAGATTTGGTGATCAATACATCATTGTTGGTCAGTTGCCAGTGTTCATCATATGTGACAGCTACAGAAAGTTCTAGAAGCCACGATTCAATATGGCTGCCGGATGTTTTTCTCACATTTACGGCACACAGCATTTAGGAACAAAGATTCTTTGAAAAAATGTCACCGTTTTAACTTTTGCTTTGATGTTTTGTTGTAACGAATTATGACAAGTTACTACCCAGTATTCTACTCGAAAAAACATTTTTGGATGTTATGTTTTCTGCAAATTCATAGCGTGCCTGCAATGCGTGTCTATTAGTATTGCCTTAAAATTCAGATCTACATAAAGTTTTCAAAACACTTTTATTCGCGTGTCTCTAAAAAACATGTCAAAACGCGCTGTTATTCGTTATTTTACGGTCAATATTTCAATCAACGTTTTTGTCGTCGCCATTACGCATTTCTCTTGCAAAGAATTCAAACATTGAATCAGATAAAAACATATAAAAAATTTACAAGCGTGTTAATATTATTTATTTCAATAACGCAGATGCCAAAACTTATGAAATGAATTCATGAATTAAATGTATAATGTGTTGAGATTTACGAGGACGTCACGCAAGAATTTGAAAAGAAATCGACGAGGAATTATTTGATGTCGCCTTGAATTATTAAATGGAATCTGTACGAGTCAATGAACAAGAAATATCTATAATTTTTCTCTTCTGACTTAATAACGAGAACCAGGCTTAATACCATCAGTATTTAAGACGACTTTAGGGTATTCAATTGTATAACCAGATATTTTACTTAAGACAATTGCTTCGATAAAACTAATACCTAAAGATATCTTTATTGGCTTTTCCAAGAAAATTGGATGACCTCAATATTGTTTTTGTTTACTAAAATTACCGTAGTCATCTCATCACGGCTAACTTATTATTACATAGTTTAAGTAAAGCATCCACGAATTATTTTGATTAGAAGTTGGTTATTAAATTCTTGATGAAGATTGAAATCAAAATGAGAATTTCTAAAATGTATCTATGTATTATGAAAATACTTAGTTTGATTTCTATTTAATGAAATATGTATTAAGTATTTGGTCAATGTAAATCTTGCGAAGCAGAATGAAGGTGGTTTTTTGCACCTTATAGATTTTATCATCTGTAGTTGCAGGCTTGATGGCAAAAAAATCGTCTTTAAAAGGAGGAAAAAAATGCATTTGTGTATAACTTTGTCAACTTCTAAAAACGCCCAGTCAAATGGGCAGTTCTTATCAGTAAGCAAGGTTATGTGTTCCAAATTCCTGATATCAATGACCAATCCCTCCTATTAAATGTAATTTGTGCAATGTTCGCTACTTCATTCGGTCAAATCTTACATGGTAGATTGAAGGCAAAATACAGAGGATTGCCTCAACGCGAAGAAACTCCTATGCCATACGTGGACACAAAATCAATTCTATATTTTTAAAGCAAACGGTGAATATTTAATTTCACCGTACACATGTAGATCCTATCGTATCCAGCCAACAACAAAACGAACACACCTCGTTTGAATTTCGAATGCAATTTAAATATTCTATTATGATGATACAGGAGGTTGTATAAGCACGATTCTACTCTATGCTGTCAATGAACTCGACACTATGGTTTCTGGTGATAGAATAATGGCGAATGATATAATTGTTACATACACGTGGCGGCCATTTCCTGTGAGAATCTCAGACCTGACACTCGGTACTTGCATTGTTAGGTGACTGACTAGATGACTAAAACCATCATTGACAGCTAACGTTCTTCCTTTCTATTGAAATTACAAGTTACTCATGTATTTTTATGTCATAATAAATCGCGCTGTTTTATTTCAGTAAAATTAAAGGAAATAGTTATTGTGACTTATTGTAATGTTTTTTAACTATCTTCATAATAGTATAACCGACTCATAAACATTTTGAAGTGCAGATTATAAACGCATCAATAGCACCTTATCACGTACAAGTGCACACAATCGACTCTTGCGCATAACCTTGTTTGTACCTACCACGTCTAGCCTAGTGCCTAGACTCGTTTGTTTATTATCATAATTACTGCATTGTTTCAGTGCGAACCGTGTTTTATTATCTATCTATGTTATTAGTTTGGATTCTGACACGAGCTGGGATAGGAAAATGGCGTCACTTTACTATTATTTCTTTAATGAAATTATTGATGTGAAGACGATTACCTAAGTACGCAGTTTCAGATAGATGAATAGACTGTGCCATGGGTAAGGTTAACCTTAACCATTGGGTCGGTCCAGGTGTGGGAATTAATTTCCTCAGAAAGCAATGTAAATAAACGGATAGACAATTTGTCGAAACAGTAATGTCTTTGTCACGTTATTTTAGGTAAATAGGTACTGTAAAACTTATTTAGATGCAACTAAACCATTTCCAACGCAGGTCGTTAAAGGGAACTCAGCATAAATTGATTAACAATTTGTTATTTAAAAGCAAGTATTTAATATTAATGCCTTCTCAATAAGGCACTGGGAGACATACCATTGATTGCACAAATTAACATGCAGCAAGCAATTAAATAAAAATCATTTGACAGCTGTCAAAGTGACAACTAGGTATTAAATGTCACTGCGCGAGCTGCGCTGGGGTGACATTAGACTTGTGACAGTTGCGTAACACTATTGTTTGACACGTGTGCCGGGGACACACTGTCTGGTCGAACAATAGGTATGTTAGATAACGTGTTTTATAATTCTATTTATACTTGTTTATGTTATAGGTAAATGCTGGTTCCACGGTCGCTAATAGAAAATAAGGAGCTGTTATGATAGGGCTATTGTCACCACACGTTTTCTATCATAACTTTCAGTATTTTTCTACTTATAGTAGAGAGAAAATTTATGTATTCCTGAAGCATAAAATCAGGCATAACCTGGCAGATATTTACTGCAAAATGTAGATGAATAAATGTGCAACGCATCTCGATATAAGGCGTAACAAGTATATCAATAAGCTACCGCTTTCCAAAGTCCTGCACTAATTAAAACAGCCAACCAGTCAAGCATAATGAACTTGATTTAATGTATGTGCACGGTGTACCAACTATAAATGTGTATAGTGACGCTAGCGAGTCGTGATCGTGAATAGTTCAGTGCTCTGACTATAAATCCTTTCTCGGAAAAGGTCTGCTGCCATCGACAGACAAATGCTAATCATGAAAATGGCTGGAAATCACTGTTGTTTGACGTTTGAAATTCTTACAGTGATCACGACACAGCAATCAATTGCGAGTTCAGTTAGATTCAGTGTTTCTAATAATTTCAGTACACGAACTGTTGGTCCTTGGCTCCAATTGGGTCATTTTTTAGTATTTTTAATACTATGTAGTTTGCAAGAAGTGAACACTAATTTTGTATTCACAGAAGCAACTTCGACCTTCATGGAGACTACGAATATTTTCATCTGATCTGTTCCCTTTTCCAGGACTGACGTGTAATCTAAATAAAAACGCTTTATTCAGGTAATATTTGGAAATACCTAACAACATTTAAATAAATCAGGGGTCGGCAACACATGTGCGGCTAATGACGTACGACAACGCTAATTGCCACAATTTCGCGGGAGTTGCCAAAAAATAGGCGGCCATTAATAGAAATTACCCGCGTATTTGCGCGCGCAATTATATTATAGGTATATTATGTCAGTTGTTATAATGACGGGTTGGCAAACATAAGAAATTAAAAAGAAATCACGTTTACAGCCAATTATCGGAAAAGTAATTATTCTCCTAGAATTTTGTTTTGAGCTGTAAATTAATTAGTCGCGCTCTACAATTATACGGCCATTAATATCGGAATCCATTGCTCTGTTTATGTACGTACACTAATCACAGTTCGTGTACTGAATTTCAGGTGAAACTTACTGTGAAATTGAAGATTACACATTTCTGCATTTATCTAAATTAAACAAAAAATTAATTGTAAATTAGCTATCTTCTCGTGTTCAACGGTAATTTAATATTGAAATATTATGTATTATCATAAAACCACAACGGAACGCTTAATCGTAGTTATAACCAGACCTCGTGTTTGGAGGCCTTGAATACATTGTAGCAATAGGAAAATTATATAAACTGTTTTTCATGAAGTACTTAGTATCAAAACGTAACAAGGAAAACTATTCATGTCGCATAAAATATTCGACGAGATTAAACAGTCGACAAATGACAGGCTTCTGGCGCCATCTTCCACATAGCTAGCATTCCTTAGCACCAAGTCACTGTAACGTTCTTCGATCGTCCGAGATCAGGAGTTAGTTAAATGAGGATATTGTTTACTACGAATATTTGGCAAGAACACTTTCGTTTTACTAATGATTCAGAGATGTCGCGTGCCCGGAGCGCGGGGAATCTCGGCGGCTCCGGAATGTTGGCAGCACTGCCAACGTGACACCGAAAATTTTAGCGGGAGTCCAGTTCCAGATTCAAAGAATTTTTCAGTACACGTAATTCAGATACCAATGCGCGCACGATGGTGTTATTAGAAAAAAACAATGCAAAATTTTCTTAAACACGTGTCAAACTGTCTGTTTAATTAATGTTTTTTAATAACACCACATATGTCTATCAGACGTATTTTTCAGTCATAAGCAAATTATTTTGTTTTTAATCAGGTATGAAATCAAAATCAAATCTATACTAATATTATAAAGCTGAAGGGTTTGTTTGTTTGTTTGATCGCGCTTATCTCAGGAACTACTGGTACGATTTGAAAAATTCTTTCAGTGTTAGATAGCCCATTTATCGAGGAAGGCTATAGGCTACTTTTTATCCAGATGCGCGCAGTAGTTCCCACGGGAAAGCGGGTGAAACAGCTGGCGGAAGCTAGTATGTAATAAATAACTAATGTCAGTTACATTGCAGTCCTTTATTATACAAAATTCGCTAAGAAAATACAGAGTGTAGATTTGAATCGTGAAATTAGGGTTTTCGGTTTTAATGATTTACTATGACAAGATGTTATAAGATAGTGTTACAATATAGATTCAAGTGGCAATTGGCAAACGTCTTGATAATCCCCCGCTTCTGTACCCACGTGGGGATGTGACGGCTTATGTATTTGTATTGAAGATGACACCATCAACTAAATAGTCATTAAAGTAATGACTGGACATGACCATATTTGTGTGTATCAATGGCGTGCCATGGAGGTAATCTATGCCCAGGAGAAGCCCGATCTAATGATGACTATGCTTTTATTGGAAAACTTAACTTCTCTATAGGCATGTACAGACAACAGCACATCAAGTCACCACAAACTGTCAAATTTCCGCAATCGATTTTCAACCTTATCACAATAGAGGTAGGTTAATGTTCGATTGGTAAAATTTGACAGATACGTATGCGTTGACCTGCTGTTGTCTGTACAAAGGTTTTCCAATTAATGTCCATTCATAAAGTAATTAATGAATATCGAATCGAATAGCAGTCGTTTGTGGTTTACCTTTGAATAAATGAACGAATGGTTTATCAATGTAAAGTACAATCGATGGTCAGAGTATAGCTTTGAATATACATAACATATGTACGAGTATATCAAAAAACTCCGACTGTGGACAAGTAAACGATTGAACAGTAACAAAAACATATTATATTTAATACTAGTCAGTAGTACATAATTTTTTTAATTTGGAAGTCATACCACAAAATACTAGATATTCCAGGAAGCTGTTAGTCGCGTGCCACACAGCTTGTACTCGGGTAACGAACTGAATGCTCATGCGCATATCGCGCCCGAGCCAAATCCGCGCGTGCCTTCATTCCTCAG
Source organism: Heliothis virescens (assembly GCA_002382865.2). Taxonomy (NCBI): domain Eukaryota; kingdom Metazoa; phylum Arthropoda; class Insecta; order Lepidoptera; family Noctuidae; genus Heliothis; species Heliothis virescens. The sequence continues at coordinate 1,824,804 of NWSH02000556.1, forward strand.
CGATGACATCTTTTTTTATGTTTTCTTTTACGAACAATTATTTTGGTGTTTATAATTAAGATTGGGAACTAGGCAATATATGAATAAAATGCTTGTTCATAACATAGGCTTTTTTATTTAAACGTATAAGGAAACAGGAAGCTGAGAAAACTCAGGTTGAGTATTTCAGCTTCGAAACCCACACAACCATTCTAAGTTTATCTTGACATTTAAAAGTTTAATTATAAAGCCACAAAAATATTAATAATAAGTAAGTTTATTTTCTCCTGGAAAAACTTCCACGACAGAGAAAAAAACAAGTGAATGTCTTGCCTCGCTACGCAAACTGCGTAGCAGAGGCGTGCTACGAGCTTACGCCTACGCCGTTCTGCGTAGTCATTTTTTTGGAGCCGATCAATTTCGTATCGACACGTGTCCAAAAATTTACCTATCTTTGTCCTAAATCTATCAGGATGTAAGATGCCTTTGTTTACGTAGATCAAGAGTTCTTTGACTTTAATGAGAATCCGATAATAGGTAATGTCTATCTTATCTTATCGAGACTGTGGGGATTTTGTTGATCATATATTCTGATAGATCGCTGTTTTATCGAAATTAGTAGCGTAGGTTTCATACTGAAGGGCGGAAGGTCGACGACCTCACCTACAACCTAGAACAAGTGTATTAATTAATTACGGAAAAGCCAAAAAAACTTTTCCTTTTTTCTCGGTTTCAGCACAAATAAAATAGTTTTCTCTTTATAAATTGATTTATTCTCTCTGAAACACCCAAAACTAAAGCCGTGAAAGTTTATTTAGGAACAATCAAAATCTCATTTAAACTCCGCGAATTGTCCTTCAAGCGCACATTATCATTACGATAAACGTCCAAAGAATAACATCATTCATCTGTAGTACTATAAAACTAGCTAGTCGAACATTCATCACTAAATAATTAGTCACGGTACATCAACGTGAATCGTAAAAAGGAACGTTACCATTAAAGCTGAAGACAATTCAGGTGGCAGAATGACTCACGTTCGCCTCGGCCCGCGTGCGCCAACACAAACATTAAAAAAAAGCTTCGCGCCATATTGTTGAACTATTTATTTATTAATCGCCTTTTATGGTCTATTAAATATGTAATGATTTGATAGTACCGAAAGTTAATACTTCGCCGTCCGTCTGGCCGTTTGTCACGAGGCTGTATCTCATAAGCCGTAGAATAAAATACTTGAAGGCTGTCAAATTTCTAGAATTCTAAACGGAACCCTAAGTGCGCGAGTCCGTGAGACTTGGCCGGTTTTTTTTTTGTAATAATTGACATTATGACCGGATAACTAGTTCGTTTTGTCAACAACTCAAAGATATTTATGAATATAAATATCCTTGTGTTGTTGTGATGCATTCTGTCTTATTAATTTGAATTTGCAATAAAATTGCGAAATTGTGAGCAATGCATTGACAATAAACTACTAATATTGGATATTAAACCTATTAACGAAATACCAATTACGGAGTCTTAAACATATGTATGGCAATAAAATTTTATTCGTCTCCAATTATCTGGTGATCCTACGTGGTATATGAAATCACCGAGCTATTTCTGCGTAACACTGAACGCATCACCACAGACAGTCGCTTGACATTTCATATTTCACTATAATCGCTACACAAACCGAACATCACACTTTGATCTAAAACAGTATACTTGCAAAACGAAATAATACGCGAATATAACAAATGGTTTTATTTGAAATCACCTGCCGTTCATCCATTACCTTTTGAGCGGCAATTTTAAGCTGCTGTTTGTTTCTAGGGGGGAGGATCCTTATGTCCTTGTGATAGGGGTTATGTTGTGTGCATAGATAGCGTGGTGAATGCGTGCATTTGTAATAATACTAGTGTGAGCAGCTGGCCGCTTGCCAAGCCAGCGGGTAGCGACCCCAGAGGACCGCACACACTGACATTATGTTATGACATTTATAAAACTTGTACGTTTATGAGCAGTGCTCATGAACCCTAATTAAATAGCCTTTAAAAAAAAAACGATGTGCTATCATTTTTTTTGTAAAACGGGGGTACCGAGCCATTAGAAAGATATGATCATAATCATAATGCTGCGATATTGTTAATTTTAATGTCATAAAATGGACAATTATATCAAAAACACATCTTTAAAAAAACACCTTACACGAGCAGGAGAATATAAATAAAATTGCACTAAAAACATTGACAGTTCTTGAACTCTGATGAACCCGAAAGATTGAAGTAACAACGTCGACTTAGCTTAGAACACCAACGAATGAAATTAAGCGACTCGTTATGCAAACTAGAGAATACGACTTGATTTAGTGGCGTCTCGTAAACGGACGAATATACAACTTGGAGTACTTGCTACTCCTTCTAATTAGGATCAACGTTTACATGAACACTTGCGACGTGGTTAAGTTATGCGTTTGACTTGTTAGTGAAGTTTAAGTTATTATTTGCTTGCTATTTCATACGACTTTGCTCTCATTTAAAAAAAAAAAATGTTTTCTAAAAATATCAAATAGAATTAAACTTTCAATCTAGATTTTTTGTTAGTAAAGATCTTCCCTGAAGAATACTTTTTATAAGAGATCTCTATTTTAATCTAGTTTATTAGTTACTTGGTTATTTCATAAATGTTCCTCACTAAAGAGCGAGTCATAAAACCAAACCAATACAAGCCTATGTTTACGACTTTAATGTTCTTCCTCACAATATTTATTGATAGCATTACTAACAAATATTTCATTGCAGTCATAACATAAACGTGAGTTCTCCTCGCACATTCCCAGTTGCATAACACTGGTAAGAGCCCAAGCAATAGGCTATCAAACTGTCAATATTTGTGCATTATTGCAGCCTTTAAACGTAGTCAGTAACAGCCGTATGACTCAAGAACCAATAATATAACACATCATTTACATTCGACTTACGGAGGTACGATTTCACAGTTCCGTAATCTCCGTTTATTTTTATACTGAAGATATTGCATTTTAGAAGCAGCTGTATTGAGGTCTAAACGGCAGTTTAAATTAACAGCTTGTTAGGTACAGGTGCAACCGATACCGTGAACTGACAGAACACATTTGGAATAGCAGAACTGCGTACAAGTTGTTCGATTCTGCAAACATGTGAAAGGTCCAAAAATACACTGTCGTACAAAATGGAGGATAATGACAAACGACTGGTGGTATTTGCAGCGAAGATGCCACACAGCTTGCATGACAACGTTTGCTTAGATTTTCTAATAATACAATCCTTTAAAGTTCAGAAATACTTGATCTAAATAAACCATTCAAATAACTGAAAAACTACAATTGAAAAAACTCTTAATTAATATTGTAAATGCAAAAGTAGCTCAACTGTCGCGTTTTCACGTCAAACTACAAAACCAATTTATTAAAGGCCCGATACACAGATAGTATATCTCAGAGCCTGAGCAAGGATTCTCGGGAAACGAAAAGACCAGCAAGGACCAGCTATTAGTCAAACAAAAAATTGACGTGCAAATATAACTGCTGAACCCTAAAGGAAGAAAGTGCGTAAGTCTAAAATAACCGGCGACGGTAAAACGAGGCGGTAGAAATGTCAAGTGGAATTAAGGGTACTGCGAATAGCAAGCAATAAGAACAGCCATGATGTACAGATTTATCCTGGAACCATAGAGCTACGAAGCTAATGAAGGAGTATTACATCGTAATTTTTTGATATATTTTTCACACGATTTATCTGATGTGACGAAATTGTACATTAATTTTGTTGTTACATATTGGTGTGAAATAAATTGTTTTAATTTGATTTGCAGGGAATACCTCGTTGCAGAGATAAAGACGTAAGACAGCACGCCTTTTCCCGAAGTTTTATTCAAATGTGTATGTGGGTTCATGTACTTTGCGTAAGTATGTTTTCTTTTTTATTTTATTTAGAAAATGTATTCCACGTGGCACGTTCATTATTCTAAAATAGATTTACATTTACAGAATTTCTTCAGCTATCTAGAAATTAGCATGATATCTATTCATATAGAGCAGCACATTACATCTGTATCAGGGTGTTATTGGGGCGCGATACGCGGGTCGTAGGTCGGCGCGCGCGCAGGCTATTGAACCCTGAGTGCGTATGCGCATGCGTATTGCGCACACACTACTATGTGCAGACGTACGAAAGACACAGAAGGGCCACACATAATATAAAATATGGGTTTATAAACGACATTAATTTTATAACCTGTATAAGCGTTAATGTAACAAGCAGTGAGATACGACTTGTTTTTGTTTAACCAGATACAATAGGTGTTGTTGCCATAACATAGGAATACGCAAAATACGTGTAGAATAAAATATTAAGCATTATACTACGAGATATGACTCCCTATGGCCCATTACAGTTGTTCTATAGCTGGGACATTCAACCAAAACTGACACTACAGGCCCTTACTCTCAACTTTCAGGCAATAAACCTTCTGAATGTCCTACTCAAATAAATATTTAGGTAGCTTAGAAACATGATACATAAATACACTAAGAGAATTTATTAATATTATGTTATTCAATTAGTGCCGATAGTCTTAAGAACTTAGCCTATCTACCGATGTTTGACGGTAAAATATTATTGCGCATTTCAATAAATTTTCTCGCAACCAATTAATTAAACTAATTAATAGCACAATATCGAATGTAAACAAGGTTCGTAGTTATAAATTGTATAATAAATATGATAAGTCTCAATACACACAGTAAATAGAACAGTATATAAAATACTGTACAAATGCTGATAACGTTTACACAAATCGAGGCAATTTGTCTACTTTATCGAACGAAGTAATTTAATTAAAATTGACAGCGGAATTCTAGAACATTGCCTTTAAACTTTTGTAAAAATAAATACTTCAGTTACCTATTTTTTTTAAACACTCATGGTTTTCATTAAAATATTATGACGAGAAAATTGGGATGTTAGCTAACCTTATACCATAATTATAGCTTTAACATTTTTTTTAAAGCATGCTGTAGAAAAATCAACAAAAATATCCCGCTCAATTATCTTAAACCACCAAAACTCATTGACATTACATTACTGAAAATGATAATGTCCAGTTTATCAAAGCTGTAATGCCCTTTCTAGCAGAAAAATAGCATTTTCACGGCATAATAGGAAGCATATTTTCACTACCAAACTCGCCCACCATTTCTTTCCGAATAACCATTGTATTTTTGGCTTGCTTTCCTTAACTGATCTATAGATAAGACATAATCCCTAATTACTATCATTAGGTGATAGCTGCACATTTATGAAGCGGAATTAACATCAGGTATTCACATACTCCAAATAACACTATCTACAAGAGGAAACAGGAGCCAATAGTGATAATAATATTTCCATTAATTAATGTGACCGTGAGTTTGAAAGCTATAAGGTAAACTGTGTAATTTGATAACTAAACTTTTTTGATTTCGATAACGAAATGCTCGAAGTAAAATCTAATTTATTTAAAATTTAATTTAATTATTAAAAATAAATACCTGAGCGTTAGGTAAGGAAAAATAACGCTAGTTATTCTTGACGTTAGATTAGATAGATAAGCAACTAGAAATAGGTAGTTAGTTTCCTATCCGGTTTTAATCTTAGGAGCTCTTTTAGGTACTTATGTATAGATAGTATCGGCTGAATTGAATTTTACTTTAAGCAATAAATTCCTTATTGTTAATTAACGAATTTAACGGAAATAACCTGATGGTCTATGGATTATAAATACTAATAATTTTATAATTCCTCGAATACAGGAAGAAAGGTATAGTTAGCAAAAGGAATCAAGAAAATTCAATTCTCTGAAATGAATGTTAATTAACGTCGCGTCGTTTGGTAAGTATTTTCTAACACTTGCTATTTCACCTGGCCTGACCTGTCAATGACATTTAAGAGCTGATAGGTAGTATCTTCAAAATATAAGAGTGTTACGTATTGTTCAAAATATAGCAACAGTCCTCAGTGGTTAGTTCTATTTAATTCGTAATTTATTAAACAAAAGAAACGAGACCAGGATAAATATAGTTTTTTAAGACAACCTCGCCTGGAAGGACACAGCTATCGTGCCAAAATGAACGAAAATGCTCTGCTATCTGATAACAGGAAGGTCGATGTGTTGTATAACTCACTAGCTTCTGCCCGCGACTTCGTACGCGGATCATGTCGTTTATGCCAGCGACAACGGGATCGTCAAAATCAAAGACGTGACTGATGCATCTGATGTCGTATTCTAAGAGCCCGGTAGCGACTGAATATGCGAGGCGATTCAGAACTTTCATTTTTGTAAGTCAACACACCAGACTAAACAACTTTTGCTAAGACATTATTCCTACACGTGTTATAGTATAGCTGGGCTCTTGAAGTTCCACATAAGGTATTCTAGATCTTCAAATTAAATATCTCAGCAGAAAAATTTCATCACGTGGATAAATTTTTACAATGGTACCATTCTTGTATCTCTTATAGTTTAGCTCGTCTGTTGCGGTTCTACATCAGGTAAACACATCAAAAACATAGGACTTTCATACAAACTACCA